>DVQH01000755.1:0-18534 GCA_018231625.1 Papilio phestus | reverse complement strand
TTTAAACTTCAGTTATCGTCTTATCTTACTTTTTTTGACGTGAATTTGCATAAAATTTATCAGAAATCACGTGGACGATATGGTAAATTCAGGTATTTATTTGATTAAACTTAAATAACACGGGTAAACATTATTATTTAACAGTTAAATTAAAAAATTACAGTTCTAAACAATATTTATTTTATTTAATTCAAGCCTATAATGATAAATTTCCTAGTAGTCTTTTCCAAGTTAAAGAACTTTATTATATTTTTGTTTCTATTTTACGCGGTACAAAAATGAAATTTACGTTTATTTTCGACTTCTTAAAACGCTGTTTCCATTTTACGCGGTTGTCGTTTCCATTTTACGCAGTAAGTTTAAGCCATTTTAAACGTGAATTTCAAATTTTTTTTACGCGATTTCCATTTTACGCGGAACGATCAACCGCGTTATAGGAGGTTAGACTGTATATAAATGACAGATATGTTGGATTATAATGTACTTCCAGAAATTTATAACTTAAAGATTAAGTTAGAATTTGACTATTTTACAGGGGACGAGGAAATAGTCGTTAACCATTATAAAGAATACCAAACAATTATATTTTAATGTTATTAATATTGAAATTTTAGATATATTTTTCAAATATGCAGATCAACTTTTAAAACCTCGGATTGAAATCCGTGGAGAAATAGCAACTGTCTATTTCAATGAAGAACTGAAAGCCCATACAGAAGGAAGTCTTTGTATTAAGTACAAAGGCTTTCATTCGGAAGATAGGTCTGGTTTAAAAAAGAATGTGGTTGATGTTTTTGCAGATGATAAAAAGTTTTGTTTTTACACTAATTTCGAAAACGATAGTGCCAAAAGGGCATTTCCATGTTGGAGCAAACCTGATATAAAGGCAAAATTTAACATTAGTGTATGCCCTTTTCGTGATTATATTGCTTTGTCAAATATGTCTGTCAAAGAAATCATAGATGGTTATTATGTTTTTAATACTACTCCTAAAATGTCAATCTATAATGTGGCCATTGTTTCGGGCAAATTAAATCGTTGGGAATCTAAAACAAAACGAAATATACCAATAAGTGTTATTACCATCCATAAATACAAAGATATAATCGAATATGCCTTAAATGTAGCCGTTGAATGCTTTGATTTTTTTGAAGAATACTTTGGAATTAACTATTCTTTACCAAAGCTAGACCTAGTATGTGTTAAAAATTTTGGTCTTGCATCAATAGGAAATTGGGGTCTAGCTTTATTTAGATTGGATTACATATATTATTATAATTATAAAGACGCAAAACGAGTAGCTGAATCCGTTTGTTACGAAGTATCTCATATGTGGCTTGGGAATCTTGTAACGATGACTAATTGGGACGATGAGTGGTGGATTGAGGGATTTGCTGGCTGGGCCGCCAGTCTTGCAATGAATAATATTTCTAGAACTCTCATTAATTGGAACGTTGATTTATATTTTTTGAAAATTAATGTTGAAAACGGTTTGCAGAATGATTATTTTGATTCTTTTTTGCCGGTATCAGTTGGATTTGGTATGTATTCCACATTAGACAATAGTAAAAATGTAATTACTCCCTTTAAAGGTGCATCGTTATTGTTGATGCTCGAAAACTATATTGGTAAGGAAAATTTTAAGTTAGGATTTCGAAAGTTTTTTAAAAAATATAGCTATTCAAACGCAACGCCTCAAGATCTTTGGAATTCTTTTGATCCTAAATTTAAAGTGGAAAGTCTTATGAATAGTTGGACTGGAAACAAAGGCTATCCTTTGATAACAATCAAGCACGATGATAAAGAGGATAGAAAAGAAAATGAATACTTGGTTGTTAAGCAAAAACGATTTTTATCATCTGATAATAGTACAAATTGGGCGATTCCGATCACTTTCTCTTGGGGTGAAACAATTCTTATGACACAACAAGAGATCCGAATTAAAAAGAAATCTGCCGTTTATAAAATAAACATGGGAGGCAGTGGATTTTATAGAACATTATACGATTTACACAATTTGACTGATCTTCTTAAAAGCCCATTGAATGTAGAAGATAGATATAATCTTGTTAATGACATGTTTGCCCTTTGTAAAGCAAAAATGATTAAAGTTGCAGATGTTCTGCGCTTATGTGATTCTATAAATAATGAGACTGATCCAGAAGTGTTAAAAATCATTTTCTATGAACTTAATGAATTTCAATCTCTGTGGTATGACCACAAAACTGTGCTTGAACATCTTAATAAGACGGTTATAAATTTGATTGGTTCTAACATTCTGAATATTGATATTTTTAAAGAAGAAAAAAATAAGGAAATTTTAACAATATAATTCTTTACTTGTAACTAATGCTATAAAGTTTAATGACATTAGAATTTTGGATCGTCTAAAGGCAGCTTACACAGAATGGTGGGATGTGAATCCTGAATTTATTGAAAGCGTGTTAACATCAGTCAATAATGATAAATATGAAGAATTATTTGAACTTGTTGATGATATTTACTCTTCTCATGATGACAAACTACATGCCCTATCTGCCTTGGCTGCCATATCATGTCCAGACAATCTTCTTAATATTATGAGGAGATATCACTTTTTAAGTGGTCGTTATTCATTCTATTTTTTCTTTTTTTTGGGTTTGAATGAAAAGAACAGGGAAATAATACTTGATTTTATTTGTGACCATTTTGATGATATTAGAGCTAGTCTGAGAAGCGATAAACGATTATCTGAAATTATAGAGGTTGTTTTGAGTCGTGCTTCTACTAGTCATTTTGCAGATAAAGTTATTGATTTACTTAATACGAAGAAAACTGAAAGTTTAGAAAAAGCCATAAATACAGCAATTAATAAGATCAAGTGAAGTCTTGAATTTAAGGAGTTTAACAGTGATTTAAATTAAATTTTTAGGATAAATTTATGTTTTAAGGGTCATAAAGTTTATAAAAATACAGAAGTAAATCTGGAAATACAAGAGTTTTGTGTTTAAATGTTAAAAATCACAAAAAATCAGGTTTATAAAATCATTTTGCGTCAAAACATTTTAATGAATTGATAAAATTGTTCTTCATAACGATCATCATCCACATTTCCTACAAAGATTTTAAATTCCTCAAATTCATTTTTCCTAACATTTTCATATCTTAAGTAAATTAAATGCTGACATAAATATAATCTTAACACTATATTGTTATGAATTTGATCTTCATCAGGAAAATTTCGGCCCAAATAATAAAAATTTTCAATACGGATTTTTTGTCTTGCCCGTTGGTAATGATTAAACTCCCAACTGAAAAAGAATAACTTAGAGATGCCTAATAAATTCAATGTATAAATATGATCTAAATTACATTTTGCAGTGCATGAAAATGCTTTTTTTATTAAAAACATAATAAATATCCTACTTTTAGTTAAATCATGTGTATTTTGTGAAAGAAATAATACGATTAATCGGAAAGTAAAAGTCACTTTTTTAAAAGAACATTGCGTCACGATATATCCTAAAGATATTAATTCTGGAAATATTTTTACATATCTATATATCATCATAAACTCCTTTAGATGTAAATATTTGTTGCAGCTAATTATCCTTTGCGCTTCTTTAAAATTTTTAAGACGTTGTATTTCATTAAACTTGGTGTCAAAATCGTATGAAAATCGATCATAAATTAAGTTATCGAGGATAAGACAATGGTTGTATTTTAACCAAAGACTTGTAAGTATATTTTTTAATAAATCATCTATATCAGCAGTACACACTTCGATATCTTTTATTGTAAATTCGTTAAGAAATATCAATGTCTCCTTAATCATATCTAATCTTGTAAAATACGTGTTTTGATGTCTTTTGCTGACCCTATTTCTAATATACTCGGTTATGTTAAAGCAAAATTTTTCGACGTATCTATTAAACTCAAAAGAAAAAAGATAATCGTTGTTGTTTTTTTGAAGCGCAATAGTGCTATTTGACTGTGCAGACATTTTTGGTGTCTCTTCGCTATTTTCTTCAGATGTCCATTTTATTGGTTCAAGAAAACTCAAATATCCTTCTAAATCTTCATTGGATGTTTCTATGAGATCATCGAATGAGTAAATGCAATAGTATAAAATCAGATCACTGTTATTTTCTTTTGGGTATGGATTTATGAAATTTTCTAATTTTTGAGTTTCTGAGTGGATGCTGAGATCAATTGACATGGCTTCTTTTTTATTATTATGGTTAATTGTGACGTATTGGCAGCAATAAACGTACCGGTTTTTCCCGTGTAAGAGATCCACCCCAAAAGTCAAATTTTACTACTTTTAAAAAAAAAATTTAGATACCCATGGAAGAGATCCACCCTTGGAAGAGACCCACCTATTGATCATATAAATATACAACAAAAATGTGGTTAAAACAAACATAAATTTTTAATAAACGTTTGATTATCATGCAAATCTTCGAAAAAATACTACCAGTCTATCTCGTCTTCTTCAATTTTATTGCAACTAGGAACATCTTGAAGCTAAATATTTAGTCCAAATATTTAATTTTCATCAAATTTAGCATTTGTATCACATAATCTAAATGCCTTAGAAGCCATTTCTGATGTTATGCTTGTCAATGCCTCTGTTATTGCATTCAAAATGAATATTTAGCTTGGCCTTTGTATATACCCTTTTTTAACTGAATTCTTTAGGTCCATTTGCGCCTGCCAATCTTGCCATTTTTTTATTAGGTAATTAGCTTTAAATTAAGAATAAATTAAAAAATAAAAAAAATAATTCTTAATATTTTATATCCATGGAAGAGATACACCCTTCGAAGAGACCCAGGGTCTCTTCCATGGGTGGATCTCTTACACGGGAAAAACCGGTACAATTGTATGAGAGAGAATTTAAAGAATAACCTCATACTAGGGTAAAAAAAGATTAAACTTATAAATGATTAGAAATTGATTTAAATTTTTTATGGAGAAGTGCTAGATCGAACGATATTTTCTCGCAATAATTTCTCATTATTTTGATTTAAATCACCAAATGTTGTTTTGGTTGATCAGATTTTGGCTTAAAAGAATTCTTTTTCTTGCATGGGGTCAATAAAAAACGATAAAGTTTAATAAACATGTAATAGAGTTAGCAAATTATAAATCCCTTCCAATTTTTAATTTAATCTTCACATAAATGAATTTTGGGTCCACGTTCGAAATGACTTAAATTACAGACTTCAAACGAAAACTAAAACCGCTTTAAATACGTTTCGTTATAAGAAATGATCTAAATTACTTATCGTAAATGTAATTCGTGTTTCAAAAGAAGCGTTATATAAGGACTGTCTAATTTAAATAAATACAAGAAATACATTTAATTCGACACATAACTTCATATACAATAGTTTAATTAGATAACCTTAAACTAGATATTTATGTGTTTCAAATGTCATTGCTGAAGGCTGATTTAAAAATCTAACAAATTAGCAGGGATTATCAATTTATTGAATAAAATTAAATTTTAGTTTACATAATATCTCACTTTAAACTCTGATAAAAGAATAGTCATATCGCCTTTTAAATCCACTCAATAATTTCTATAGTGTCGAAAAAAGAGATAAGCTGTTGTATACGTCCCTTGTCTTACCTTACATTATCAACAATTTTTTTTAAAGGAAGTCAGTAAACTATAAATTTCAATTATAAACTTCCAATTGTGATTTAAAAATTAATAAAAAGTTCAGCCTATGCATTTGCAAAGTTAGAAACTTAATTAATAAAATTTACTCAAATTCTCAATTACATTACCAATGAAGCTATAACGTATTTGAATTGTCATCTGCTGATAATATAATAGATCGATTGCTTTAATGTGATCTGTAATTGAATATTTGCATTGAAATAACATGGCTTTTTTTGCTTTTTCCTGTATCTCAATTCTTTTTCTAAAATTATCTTCCTACTATAACAAATATAGATTCGAATTATTATCGCCAGAGAAAGTTAAATTATTTTTCTAGTGTAAAATAAGTTCAAATATATGCTCTCTGAAAGGGTAAAGCTGCGTCTATTAAGTATAAAATACCTTTATGTGTTTTCAATGAAAAGACTAATTCAGTGTAAAACGAATAACGTTTTATAACTAAATCGTACAACGACTACAAAGAGCTATCAATACTAGTGTTTTAATTGATTACCTGTATATTTTCAACGTAAAAATAAAGCTTTGTAAATACTCTTTAAGATAATAACAGATTGTTTCCATTTGCAGTATTCATATTCAGAAATAATTTTTAATCAAATTCTTAATAAAACTGATCACAAGTTTCTAGATCAAACTTTAAAATATTGCCATTCTGTCTACTTGAAACTGTTTAAGTTCTTTATCGCTGGAAAAGAGTAGGCAAACATTTGATAAAAACACAATAAATGCGTCTTCAACACTTTGTAACCTTTAAGTATAAATTTTAAGCTAAATATTATCATTTTATATTTCCATTAATAATCTGTAGTTGATTCTTGAGGTACTTGTTTCCTTTTTTCATCTAGTAGTTTCCATTATAAAATTTCAAGTGTTGATTATTGTTGCTGGTTCTTAACTTATTGCCTCATCTATACCTTTTGGGACCTAAAACTTCTAATTCAAAATTTTTATAAACTCAGTGTGATTCAACTATGTTAATATTATTGCTGATTTTTTAATGATACAGGTGTTACAAAAGCGTGTGTTTTTGTAGATTTTGTGAAAACACCAAATTGTTTTCTATGTTTTTGATTCTTTTTAAGTAAAATAATAAAGTAATAATCCATTCCTTGCAAAGTTATCACTGTTAAATAGGCTTTCTTCATCATAAAAGAATAGATTAAATACTTCCTTACGAATATTTACAAGACGAGTATAAAACTTTTGACTTTTACAATTAAAATCTATGACGCATAAATTCAATGAGGGCTTTTGATAAATTTTCTCAATTCAGGAATAATCAGCCTACCAATAACATTTTAAAAGATTTGATCAATTTTGTCATGTAATAAATACCATCGTTTTTCCTAATCATGCATAAACTAGAGACTTATAATACAACTTTATGGTATAATGACGCTTTTTTAGTAATCTATAAATTAACCACTGTCTGTTAAAATTTTTTACTTTGAATAACAACACTTTCATTATCATAATTACGTTTTGGCTTAAGTCTATTGATAAAAATACAGAGCTTTCGCCATTATTCTGTCAATTTTCTGCATTTTTCTTATTGGAACATAACTGTATTACACGTAAAAACTCATTTAAAAGACATCCGATACAACCTTCAAATTTCATCACTTTTTCAATAAATTCTTGGACTAATTTGATACTTTCAGAACCAATATTATAGTATTTACAATATAACAAATGGTTATAAAGATAAATCATTAAGACGGATTTTAAATATTTCCTCTCATTTGATACCCATATAGAATTTCTACCAATTTTCAATTTCAAATCTTTTCTTTTGTTTCTGTTAAACTCCCATACGAAGAAATTTAGATCATGAAAAGATTCAATACAGTTAAATTTACAATTAGAAATTAAAAAAATGTCAAATGAGTATCCGTAAAAACAAGTTAAAGCTTTTGAGATCATACACAATATAAAAACTTCGTTATCCTTTACATTCTTATTTCTTTCAATAAATAAATTAATCAGATGAATAACTAACGTAACATTTGGAAATGATCTTACAGAAAAGAGACCACTAAGAGTAAGTAATTCTGGTATATCCACAGTGTATCTGTATAATTTCATTATTTCGCAATAAAAGGTTAAGATTTTTTCTTCATCTGATAATCGAGCAAGTTTATTACGAAGATCTCTAAAATACGAACTATAAAATATTTTCAAATCGTATTTTTTCAAGAAAATATCCAAAGTATTCCTGGTAAATTCTGGGTTGTTGTCAAATTCTGTACAAATAGTAATAAGTTCACATATTATTGTTTCTTTATAAGGATGTTCAAGGAACAGACAATTCGTTTCATGAGTGGGTTTATTTTTATCTAAAATTTTAAAAGCTTCTTCTAAATTCTTTACCTTTTTTATATCGTTAGTCTTGTATAAAGTTGGAATATTATCTGATATCTATTTATCTTTAAAAGATTTGAGCGTTTTCTTAGTATTACTCCATAAGCATATTTCCTGTGAGATGTTAAGGGACTGTTTAAAAATTTTTAAAGTTTCTAGCGGTTCATAATTAATCTTATTGAATGTTGTAAATTTTGTATTCTCATTCAAAAAATACGATTCTAAAGTGATTTTTTGATTTTTATCTAAAACAACATCATCTGAACTGTTTTGCGTTACACCATTACAAATTTCCTTTCTTGGTAAATTTACGCGTTTAAAAATTAATGGCACTGTTTTGTCATGAAATACATTGTTATTTTCATGGCTAACTGTATCTAAAAAGCATTCATCGATATCTTCTTTTGATAGAATAGGTAAGTAGTTATGATTTAGATTTGCTGATCCTTGAAAACATTGACCGGTATTTTCGTATTTGCCCTTTTTAGAAAATTTTGAAATAGTTTCAGAATGAGATGTTTCTGCACATTCTTTATGCTCAATAAATAGATGTTCCGTATCAATCTTATCCTTCAAAAAGTGTTCAGTATATTTGTTTATTTTAGTAATATTATCAGCAGATTTTCGTTTTGTTACTGTACAATGAATGACTAAAATCGGAAAAAGTATAAAGTAATTGACCATTTTTGAGGGTTGACTTTATCCAAATATGATTGTTTCGTATATATATTTCTTAATTGGTTAATTATTTGAAAATCTTATTTTAAAGTGTATTTAATTCTATACATTCCCTATAAAAGAAGCCGTTTATCTAAAAACAAAGAATATAAGTAAATTAATGTTCTTCAATCATTTATTAACACTTTTAACTTGTCTTTATAACATTAATAAAATGAAGATCATGTTTGCATATTATAACGCTTGGAAGCACCAGCTAAATATCGTGAAAAGCAAAGATTTTTGATAAACTTAAATGTAAAGAGAAAAAAATTGGAAAGACTTATCTTCACACATGCCTCAAGTCTTTAAAATTATCATTATTTTGTTTGTATATCAAAGGAAGTTGATATTTTGAGATCAAAATTATGCATAAGAGCTGAAAATGTTAACTTTACGTACTTAATTGCTTAATGTATTTTTAAAAAACAAATTCTTAAAGTAATAGTTAGTTTCATTTAAATCTATTTGCGTATTCATATGCGGAATTTGTTAGTGTGGCTTTGATTAGAATAAAAAGCGTTTTTTATAGGTTTATATTACTCTCCTATACATATTTCAAAGCAAAACAAAAGATTAGAAACTTTTGAGACAATCGAATATAACGAACTCTTCTTGAGTACCATTTTAATTTGAATTTCATAGATCTTAAATGTGTCAAAATTATAAAAATAACCAGTATCATATGCTAGTTTACTTTATCAACAAAAAATTATCTAAACGTAGCCTAAGATTTTTTTTAAGCATGTAATAAAAATATTGAAAAAATACAAGCATTCATTTTAAAGTATTTAATTGGTCTTAATATTTTCAAAAAATAATCAAAATGACATGCAAAACACTCATTTGAATTTAAAACACTTTCAACAAAAGCTATAAAGGTTTCAATAACTTCATTACTAAAATCGTAATAAATTAAAAAATTAATGTGCTGATAGAGATAGATCAAAAGTAGTGTCTTTAGATGATAATTATCAAGAGAATTACATTCCAATGACTTCCATCGATTTAGTCTTTTTTTCATAGCTTTTCGTTTTACAGTATGTATTTCCCATAAGAAAAAGAATCCGTTAAAATGCTCTTTATGGCAAATAAGATCATATTGTCTGAGTAAAAAAAAATCTAAGGCTTTTTTGTATGAAAATGAATAGGCTTTGTCTATCATACACAATATGAATGTCTTATTTTCTTTTAGATTGCCAATATTTTCTATAAACAAATTTAATACATGCAAAACAAAAGACAAGTCGTGAAATAATTTATCTGTATAAAGTCCGCCAAGGGCTAATAATTCAGGTATCTCATCTGTGTACTTAAACAATTTCATTAATTCATAATAGAAATTTAACATTTTAAGATCCTTTAAAGGTATAAGTTTTTCTTTACAAGATGAAAGATTTATTTTCAGAGATAATTCACCATCAAAAGCTCGTGAGAAAAAATTATAGGTTTTTCGGTCGAATATTTTTTTATTATCGAAATTTTTATGTAAACGATTTAACGCTTCTATTACTATATGATCGCCTGAAAACTGCAAACAAATGTTTTTACAATTCCTAATACCAGTTTTTTTCAAAACATCGAATAACTTATCCATTGTATCTAATCGTTTGCAATAAAATTTTAAAGAAATCTCAGCTAAACTTTGCTTGATAAATCTTATTATGCCATATTTTAATTTTATCATATACTTTTTTGAAATATTCTGATGCCTTTTTATAAAGTCGATATCTAATTTGTCTAAAAAACCATTTGAATTTTCTAAATTGTTTGTTTTCAATGCTTGACTTTTTTCGAAGTAATCATCAATATCTTTTGAATTTAGTTCCACTAATTCTGTATTATTAAGCTGATTGATAATCTCGGGCGTCTCTATTGCTTCAAATCTATCTGTAATATCACTGTTACAATTTCTTAATGAACTATTTTGATGTAAATTTGCATCTACAGGATCTTTAAAAGATAAATTTTCTTCCTTAGTTACTTCTGATTTCTAAAACGAATGAAAAATCAAACTGTTAAAGCCATTATCATTGTCGTAAAAAGGCATAGAATATATTTCATTTTCTAAATGTAGAAATGAGTATTGTGTCTTGTTATAATCCGTAGCTTTAATAACTTCAATTATAAATGGTAACGAAAAATAAAATAGCTTGTTCATGGGTATGATTTAAGATTTTAAAATATAAATTGTTGTTATCAAAGTTTAAACAGAAAATAATAAAGAAAAAAGATTTTTACAAAAACATTTTCTCGAGCAGATTTTAGCATACACAAAATGGCACCTTTTTCGAAAGCTGATTATTTGATCGAAAAAATGATATTATGTGTTTTTTAATCAAATCATGATTAAAATTCGATTTAATCTTCAGAAAAAATAAAGTCATTTGAAAACACCTTTTTTATAAAATTCATGATTCAAAAAAAGAATCAATATTGTCAAGAATTATTCATGAAGCAACAGACAAGAACTTTTTGGTCAAAATAAGTTTTTCATGAAAAATAAATATAATGCATAGTTTAAAAAACAGTCAACTTCATTATTGCTCTTTTCCGCTGTGCATTTTGGTAAAAGAGAAATATTAATTGTACCGCTAATATGGCTAAAACTAAATCTTAGATTGAAGTTTCAATACGACACTTGATCCTTCATTAGGTCAAGAAATCGGTTAAGTGGTACTTAAAATATTTTTATCTGTTGTTGTTATAAAGTTCTCATTGATTTTGTAATTGTTAGACTAATCTAGAAGTTTAATTTTCGAATTCGGTTATGAATGGATGTTTTGATAATTTAAAAAATATTTAAACGAGAGGTCAGAGGTCACCGTAAACACTTTTTTGCAGCTTTTTTAGTATTTTTTTAAATAAAAAAACAAGACCGCTATGCTGATCAGAAATTTGACAAAATTATGATTTGTTGACAATTGAGCGTAAATTTTAATTTCTAAATTCTTATTCGCATATAATTTGAATTATTTCATACCTTTTAAAAATTGTCTCAACATAAACTGTTTTATCTCTTTATATTTCTGCTGTTATTGATCATTATAATTCTAACTTAGCTAAGACAATTATTAAACTCAATATACAGGTCAATAAAATAATGATCAAGAACAAAATGAGAAATTCGATGTGTACTTTTGTTTTATATTAGAATCGAAAGACTCTTTTTTGTCATTTTCAATCACAACGTTTTCTTTGAGTTCATTGACATGATCTTTCTTTTTAAAATCTTTCAGATCTGAATTCGGCATATTTATTGCCTCTTTTATTTTATAATATTCAATCATCTTATTATTCCTCGGATTTACTTTTTTGACAAAATCTGAATTCTCATTATACTTATCATATTTTTTTACTTTAACTAAAATTTCCGTAATTTTGTCTCTTTCAAAAGATTTATTCTTCATTAATTTCAAAATTTCAGTCTTCTTAACTTCCTTAAAATTTTTAAAGTTTTTATATCAAGCAATTCGGTTTAAGATTATCAACATGTTTATTCTTTTTATAATTTTTTAATCCTTCTTTCTTATAATCTCTAATTTTTTTATCATTTTCATAATCGAAAATTTTATTATTGAAATATAAAACGCTTTATCACAAAAACTAAGTTCTTTTATGTTCTTTTTTCAACGGACTAAGTTTGTACAATATATATTCTCAATTGGTTTTCTTTTAAAATAAGACATTTCTTTGTTATCTTCTTCATATCTTATAGAATGATTGATTTTATCATCCGGTAACGTCTTTTCATCATCAAAGGTCACCATCTTCAAAATTCAACATCACCATCATCTTCACAATCATTATCTTCTTCAAAATCATATTCATCATAATCTTTAAGAGTCACGGGGAGTTATTGAAGACCCAAGCCTTCAACAAGCACAACAAAAGAGCTCATAGCACCTTAAATGGGAGGATGGGAGGTTTTGAGGCCCTAATGTTGCGACTTATTGTTAAAGGTTTCAAATCTTCAACTCACCCACTCATCTTAGGGGTTCAGGCCCAAGTTTGTTTATATAGTTTTTGGAGGGAAATTTCTGCCAAAACAAACAAAAAAGGAGGGAAAGAAGGAAAAGTTATCTAGCATCTATTCTAGAAGAACTAGAGGGACTGAAGACTTCTCTCTTGACTTTGTATGTATGAATTAGTGTTTTGTTTAAAGTTTAGATTGAATAATTGCCAAGTAATTATGTAATTCACTCTTTCACAAAAATTAATAGAATTAACTGCAAAACATACTTGTGTTGAAGATATTGGTTTAAAATTACAGTGCATTAAACACTTTTTCTTCAATTACTCAAAACCAGTGACTTTATTGAAGAACAATTCTCCGAAAAGAATGATGGTAATGACATGTTCCTAGATACGTCTTAGAACAGAGTTGAGCCATACTCTTTTGAAGGAAGTAAAATAGAAGTTTGTTTAAATGTTTTCTCTCTTTTTTTGTTTTCAATGCCCTTTTAAAGAAACATAATTGACAAATAAGAAAGTAAAAGAAGAGATAAACAAGTCAAATATCTAAAATAAAGAACACAACAACATAAAATACCATTTTCGCTGTCTTTTAAACCTTTTACATAATCTTTGAGTTGCAAAATTGAGGTGACCCTAATGCTGCCTTTCTTCTTTATTTCCGTAATAAATAAAATTTTACTCTAATTTAAGTGTACTCTTTTAATTTTCTTCCTTTTTGGCATGTCTATTATGTAGTAACCAGAAATGAATTTGGTTGCATGAAGCTTGTTACATTCTGATTTGTTTTAAAAATTACACAAACAATCGAAAACAATAAAATAACCAGTATTTAAAAATATAAGAACCTTTCAAAGCCTTTAAGAGAAGTATTCGTGAAAAATCAGTATTTCTATCAAAATAAACATAAAATATGTCCAATTAAATCATAAAAGAGATTCGAAACTGCTTAAAATGATAATAACATTTTGTTAACTTCGTCTTTGTTGTTTTTTTTATATTTAATTAGATTTCTGAGTATTTTTGAATCCAACCAAGATACACATTTACTTTGTGTCATCAAATACTCTATGTGTTGTTCATTAACTAAATCTTGGATGTATCTTTGTACACTTATCTTGTTGTTGGTAAAAAGTCAAGATTATTTAAAGAAATCTATAAAATTAATTTTTTTTAATTGTTTGTACCTATCCAATACATTTTTTCTTTTAATTTCAGTTTTATCATAAGGATCGTTACAATTTTTTATTTTTTAATCCCAAAATCGCAAAAAAAACTTCGTTACCTACAGAAACTAAAAGTTCGATATATAATCATGATGTTTGTCAATGACAATTGGCACTCTGACCAATACTTAATGACAACTGAATCTGTGGATGATACTGAATGACAATAGAAACGCTGGATGATACCGAATGACACTGGAGTAACAATTAATTATTCAATAAATTAGTTTAAATTATCCTATATTCTAAATTTTCAGTAACTACTTGACTCTTTAAATCTAACATTTTATATCCTTATCTTATCTATCCTTATAAATTTTCACTTGTAATAATAATACAGTGTTAAAAATTAAAGTTAGCCTGTATATTCTATTTTATAATGATGCCTACCTTTATAGCTTCTAGGCACAAATTATTAATTCCTCATACTATCGATCTGTTATATTTTTGATTTTTTTTCTTCTCCTTTGTGCTTGATAAATTTTCAAAATTCAAAACACATGTCAAATTAATAAATTTCTTAGCCCAAAAATATGATAATTGAATTACTGAAATGAATAAATTAAAAACGATTAAGGTGCTGGTGAAGGTAGGATTAGAAGATATAATTTGTGTTATCATGGAAGGAATTATTTGGGGAAGGTCTTGATAATTGTAATCTGGATGTCAATTTAAAAGAATGAAGATGAGAATTCGGATTAGTGTCAAAAAGAACCTGGATGGTATGGATTAATGACTTTCAAACTTTGGCTGTTAATGTTTTGGCCGTCTGACTTTTAAGAGATCTTTTTTATTCAATAAATTCTTACATTTATCTGTTTAAAATGATCATCTCGTTTATTAAAACATAGTTTATAATAATAGACCACATACTTTTAAATTCTTCCTATCCTTATCTTTGCCTTTTATATTTTGAATTTGCTTCTCCTTTGGTCTCGATAAATTTTCAAAACAAAACTAAATTAAAAATATATTTTTTATAAACCCAAACAATTGAATTAAAGAACCAAGGCAGCGAGAAATATAGGTGATTGTGAGCTTTTCTAGTATAATAAAGAAACCTGAGATCAAATACGAACGGATAAAGAATTCAGATAAAGATGTTTTTTTAATTAAATAATTGCGTATCACAGGAGAAGCTCTAACATAAGAGCTTAGAATAATAATAGCCAGAAAAAACTTTAAAAAAATTGGATTCTTTATGAGAATTGAGCGGTAATAAAATTAAAAGACAGTTGTATCTTTTTATTAAAATATAGAATAGTTGGAGATGAGCTTTATGGATGGACAATAGATTAAAGATATAGAGCAGATTATTAGCAAGAAGATGATACATAGAATAAAATTATAAATCTTGAGATCAATGAAAGGAGAAGAGTATTGATTACAACGCAATGATGAACAGATAACATATAAGCTTTTTAATTTAGAAATTGTTTACTTTCTTTATCTAATAAGTTTTTTAATAATTTCATAAATGTGATATTTTATACGATCTTATTCTTCTTCTTTTTATTATTTTAAATTTAAAGATGGGATATTAAAAAGTGGTTATTTATGTGATAATTACAGCCTAGTTCATTACTAAGTGTATTGGAACGTAAAATTAATCTTGGCTTAAAAGGAGGCATTGATTCTTTACTCCTTTTAACATTGATTTTTTGTTTTAGCAAAATCTGAATGGGGAAGATTGAATTTTTGCCATTTTGTTTCTAATTTCATGAAAATTAGCTAATATAACAAATAAAGAGTTTAATTTATCGATCAAACTGCTAAGAGTACTATACACATAACTAAATCTCGTCAAAATTTAAATCTTGTAAGGAATAGTGATTAAAATTCTTCAAAATTGAATTTCATAGAAAGTACATCGATTGGTTACAGACAGAATAAACAAAAAAAAGAAGAGAAAAATTTAAAACTTAAACTGGCCAAATATAGTGATAAAATTGAGTATTTGGTGTCGGATAATGGTATTTAATCGTCATCTGAATTAAATATTCAAAGAAATACAGTGATTCCTTAAAGTTCAAACATATTAAAACAGTACGGACAATGATATATTTTCATTAGAATTGGCTTAAACATACTAAGTGTTTCACATCGATCTTAAGTTGGTTTAATAAAAGAGACGATGATTAATTTAAAAAGAAAAGATTATGGTTCATCTTTTTCAGAATTAGCTAAAATAAATTATAACGATTGCTTTCAGTAAGCAGAGCAGCCGTGTTCTAAGAACAAGGCTAAAGTTTACTAATACTATAGTGCCCAAGTATTTTCTAACTCTTTTACCCAACTCCGCCATAACATCTCCCTTCTCTTTATCATCACTATTTTTTAACCTCCATACCTACAATCTTCATCTTCACACACTCTTTAACCACCTCTTCTCTTCCTTCTCTACATCACCCATCATCCTCTTCGCCTCCTATCATCAAGTCTCTCCCTCCTCTTTTATCACTCCACTATTCCGCCATCATCATTTTCTCGATCGCCCTTTACTCCCTTGTCACCACCTTTCTTCCTCCATTCCCACTCTTTCATCTCCTTCCTCTCAATCTCTCTTTACTCCCTTAATCACCACTTCTCTTCCTCCATCCCTCCTCTAAATCTCCCTTTACTCCCTTCATCACCACTTCTCTTCCTCAATCATCAATCTCTCATCTCTCACCTTCCACTCTCTTCCTCTGCTCCATCATTACCTGCTCCTTCTTCCTTCTCCTCTCCTTTAAAAAAAAAAAAAAGATTTAACTCGAAAAAAGTAAAATCACTATCTCGCTTAATAAAACGTGAAGTATACCATAGTTATCTGCTATTTTCAATTCTCGTTACACATTTCTTCGAAGAATAAATCTTCTGCGTTTCATAAATATTTTTGTGTGTGTGTGTTGTGATACTGATCATGTGCTAAGTAACACCCTTTAAATCCTCCTGGCTGTATCATTTACTATTTTTAATATTTTGAACATTAATAATAGTTTTCCAAAGTAAATCTCTTATACGTTCTGAAAATGTGAATTCTATGCCTATCGATACAATTCCATTAGTTTTGTCATCTAATTAGTCTCATACCTTTATTTTGCGAGTTGCAAACAAGGTGGTTATTCATCCTTTCGACTGACTTGCCATTCCAATACTGTCCTACTTCTTTTTAAATTTTTTCTTTTCCTTTGAGACTGATAAATTTTTAAATTAAAAACAAATGCAAAAACTTATAAATTTTTAAGCCCAAAAACATAAATAGAAAATAAGAGAAGACAGAGGGCGGCTTCTATATGACAGTAAGAATTGGTTATCAATTGCAAGATAAAAAAAAAACAATGAAATAGATTTTTTATTAAAAACTTTTTATGTTTAGAAGTTCCCTAAGGAGATTGTACGAGATAGAATAAAGGAAAACCAGATGAAAACTTCTAGAATAGAAGGTCAAGGACATAAAGATAAAACAGATCCTAATAAAAACTTCAATATCTTTTCCAACAGATTTATTTCTCATTATAATGTATTCAACGATAAATTTTATAGTTTTCTTCCTCCTCCTTGGGTTTGATAAAATTTCAAACGCCAAAATACCGTTCAAATTTGTATTAAATTTTTCTTATACATTACGAGCATATGCGTCTAGGAATTCATTTTCCTATTAGATTATGACTTTAAAACATTAAAAGTGAACGATTTACCGATAAAGAATAATCTTATTTGAGCAGTTATATTTTGAACAATTTAATTAAAATAAACTTTAAGCAAGTGAAGACTTGTCTTGTTTCTTGATTGAATAATCACCTTTCTTCTTGTCTAATGACTTAAGCTTCTGAAATCGTCCTCGAACTGTAAATAAACATTTTTAGCAATACTTTTTGAGTTGTAAATTTCGTTTCTTCAAATCAATGATGCAATTTTCTTAGACATTCTTTTTCAACTTCATTGGATGTTTTCTCTTTTACAAATTACTTCATGGTAAATTGCAGTATCCTGCGAGTGTTAACTTTTATCTCACCTCCTTCGATAGTGCCTTAAACGGCATGTTCTGGACCGTTTCCAAGAAACATGTCACTTATGTCATCCTTGCCGATATTCCTCCAGGGTATTTATCCTCCGATCTTACCTCTGGGATCTGAGGAATAGTATAGAGTGGTGTCAATGTAGAGTAGTAATAAAGTAATGCCTTTGACAAATTAATTATGTTTCCGGGCGGCGTTTGCCGGTTCTCACTTTATTTTATTCCTTCTAAATAACCAATTTCCAATGAATTCGATGCTACTTGAATTCACAAATGATATAAAAACAACAAAAAAGAATTTTAAACTCTTTGCTCATGGATAGTGCAGTGGTGAGAAGCAAAAGTATATCGACCCAATAAAGTTTTTAGATTATTTAACACTATTTATTAGTGGCATTTTGGATTTTAGTGAATGATTAAAATTATATATTTGAAAGCGTTTTAACAGAATAATAGACGAGTATATTGTAATTGTGGCAAGCAGAGAAAAAAATTTAATAAAAATAAATCGTTTTATCTAAGAATTGAATTACATCTTTGGATAATTTACAACAGGTTGAAACGGAAAAACTGAGAAAATA
>DVQH01000754.1:0-18543 GCA_018231625.1 Papilio phestus | reverse complement strand
GAATATCCTTTTTCAATGTGTTTGTTTCTTTGTTTTTCAAAGGTCTACAATTGTGGATGTCCTCTATTTTTGTGAACTAAATTGGCTACCTGTTTACCATCATATAATATAAAAATAGTTGTAGTAACCATACCTTCTAAAGTTTGGTCAATCTGCACTGGGCAACTATTCAAATGATTGTATGCATCTTCAAGGAGTTTTGTTTGGGAGAAGTCACCCTGAAGAAACCAAGCTCGTACAACAAGCTCCATTTTAACGGCAAGCCGACCAAAGAGCGGTGCTCGACAGACTACGCATACACTCTTTTGTACCGAACTTCGGGTCATATCTTCGGTTTTCTGAACAACTTCCTGCATTTAATTTTAAAAAAACATATTAGTTATGCTCTTGTGTTTCATGTTCATGAATCATTAGGCCAAATTTAGTACAAAATGTTGTTAGCAAAATTTTATGTCATTATAAACTAAAAGAAGTAACATATCTAAAATAGGTGTTTTAAACCTTTTTCTTCTATTATAGTCTACTTAAATTTGATATCTTAATAGTTAAATTGAATACAACATAAATCACATTGCAAAGTAAAGCAGGCACAAATCATAGACCTCTATTTGGCGCAACCCTGACATTTTCTACACACAAACATTTACACATATATGTTCATCTGTTTGCTTTTGATTGCCTTGAATTTTTCGTCAGGCTGAACTGTATACTTCCAAACAGCCCTGGTTAACACTGCCATTCACTTATACAGTAAATTTTCTTTTAACATGCTCAAACTATCAAAGTGTGCCTTATTCAAAAAGCCACTGGAAAAATTGTGTCAACCTGTTTTTTATCAAACAATTAACATGTTGGTTACTCACTTCCACAGGAATTTGTCGAAAACATGAGATGCCATAAACAGTATGGGCAGGCTCAGACAGACCGGGCAAATTGAAGAATATTGTGTCAGAAAGATAGTTGTGAGATCCATCTGGTAATGCCAAAGCTGGCAAATGTCGCCAGGGAGCAGGCAGCTCGCATGGTTTGCCAGGTATTAGCTCAGGATAGCAATGCTCTACCTAAAAAAATATAGGGACATGCACTGATTTGAACACTTGGCACTAAATGGAACATGATACAAAAATTTTCGACTTTAAAGTCTAAAAATCCAAATGGTATTTAAATTAAAGCCATGATTTTAAATAAAAAAGTTAATTATAACATACATGGCAAATAAATCTCTTACAAATGGTGATATGCCGATTGCTATTGTTCGATATTAAATTGTTTTTATTATATATTTAGATATTGGAAAAAATAAAATCGATTAAAGTCATGACGCCTACATACCTGGCAGCCTCTTTTGTGGTGAAACCCTACTACTATAATATTTAAAACAGGATCATTAATAAAAGACATTTTACTTGATAATTTGAAAAACTATTCCAAACATTTTGCAATGATTTTGATACTGAAAAGTAATAAAGTATTGACGAAAAGCGTTCATAACATAGCAACTGATAGCAATCACAGATTACAGATAATTACCAAAGAGTAGTCTACGCAGAGCAGCAACAGAGGAATGTCAACAATTTCAAAACAGATAAAAAATCAGTGAAAAGTCTCCTCTTTCAAAGAATAAAATCAAAGTATAAATCATATTGGCGCCCCAAGCAAAAGATTTATCAAACCAAAGTACTAAAAACAGCTGTAAAAAAGGTGAGGAGATTTTAGAGGGCACATTTTTTTCACCGTAATCGGTGAACATGGCACCCTTACCGTAGTTCAAGTTATCTATTGAAAATTGATGGTTAAAACGAAGTTATATTGTAAAATAAAGGCAACCACTTACGTGAAAAAGTTTAATACCCAAAAATTTCGGAATTAACGAATTTCGATTTGATGTCCCACGTTTCGATCACGATCACGATTCGATGATACGAGGCTATTTTTTTAGTACTATAAGTTCTCGTGATCCTTTGAATATGTGGTACTGGAATGTACTAGCAATAGCATGGGGCTTCAAAAAGTATTAAAACATGCTAAACAGCATCGAGTAACTGTGGTTTTTATTAGAATATATGTTCCCGTAGTGAGCGTTGGTAGCTCGGGAGTTAAGCATTTGATTTCTAAACTGCTGGTCCTGGGTTTAAATCCCGACATAAACCAATGTGTTTTTATCGACCAATTCTCAGGGCGAAGGAAAACAGTGTGCTACAAATTGCACATAATACCTGCGAGGAAATCCAAAGATATGTGTATAGCCAACAAACCCGCACTGGGTCAGTGTTATTGCCCTAGTCATCACAAAATTAGGGTAGACCCTTAGCCCTCGGTAAGGACTTGTAGCGAGATGATTATAATATAGGTAGCTTTAAAAAAAATACATATCACTGTTATTTATAAAAACAAGTATATTTACAAAAGCTCCTTCAATTAACTTCACTTCATTGTGTCGTTACTTTTTCATTCGTTTATACCACAGAGTCGATAAACTATGCGCGTTGCTTATTACGTCATTTATTCATTTTGAACGTGTCATATTGGTGTCATATCTCATCTGTGGTTTGTGCTTGCAAATATCAGGAATTGCGAACGATTAAAAAAATTGTGTTGTTGATGTTGTGTTTGGACTGAATAGAAATGTTTTTTCTCCAAAATATATCAATAATAAAATACAGTGTTTGATACAGTTTAGATGTTTAGTCTTCTTTTATTTATTTTTGATACCAAGATGACTTAATATTCATAAACTAAAGTTACTTGTGTACTTTAAATATTTCGTCGCCATTTTCGCACCTATTGTCGGAAAACTTTTGGTTTTTACGTTTTGTATTATTAGTTAAATTACGTAATTAATGTCATCATATTCGTTGTGATTGAAATTAAAGTGGAAAAACCTTACTCCGACTAGTGTTTATCGTTTTTTTCATTAGACAGTGGCTCCTGTTAAAGGTTAGATTTTTTTAAATTTATATCAGTAAAGATATAAGTTCATTATAAATACATTTAATTGTGTTAAAACATGTTTATTTTACATTTATGGGTAAAAAGGTTGGATACATCTTATAGATATTGGATGATAATTTTACTGCAATTTGAAGTTTAAAAATTACATTTACGTTAGTTCTACGACCATGTTTTACTATATATTTATTTATTACTTTTGATACAACATACTTTTTCCTAATTGAAAATTATACTAGAAAGGTCCTCAATTCATCTATTTAAATTTGATTGTAACAGATAGAAATGTATTCTTTTTTATATATATGAAATTGAAAAAGATACAGAGTTTTGTTTTAGATTATGCTTCTTGAAAGTTAAAGAACATTTAAACTGCAACAATAACATCAAATAAGCAGATCTTCTGATTTTCACTAGTCTTAAGTCTAGATTTGGAAGATTCTTTAACTGAAACATGCCTCTTAAAAGTCTCACATCACTTTAAAGTTTCTGTTAATTAATTTCTTTGTACCCTGCCTCACAAGGTACATTTATGAGTGTTTTTTGGTCGTGACTTGCCAAAAATGCCAATTTGCATTATTCAATTCATAATCCTTAGAGATATCCACATACCCCAGAGTATTACCATATATACTAAAAAATGATGATACTCACTTTTAAATTTACTTTTTCATGTTGCCGAGGCAGGTGTGTTGCTAAATATTAATTTTATTTACTTAATGAGTGTGGTAAATTTTTCTCAATATTATGCATGGCTGACATTAAAATTGAACTTGTGGGTACTAAAGGTTGTACAGGTGTTATTTGCTTCATGTCAGTTTATAGTCAAGGCCAGCAAGTTATCCCTTTACAATATAAAAGACAGATATTTTCTTGTTTGCAGGATTCAATGGGGAACACTTTAGACCCGTAGGCATGACTGAGAAGGTTTTATACCCAGGTAAGTAGGTAGAAATCACAAATATTTGTCAATGTAAGGTAACTGGTATGCGGTTTTTAGATTTTTTGACAATTCATTTTACCTTATGTACAATTAAAAAAAAACACAAAAGTTGTTTATCTGTAAAATACATTGTTCTTTTTTCATATGAATTATGACACATATAAATACAGTTCACTCTTAACAACATTATTTTTATGCTAAATGTGTTATTAAGTTCAATATTATTGATGAGTTATTTTAAAAAATCTCCTAAATTGTGATATATCGCTACTAATGGCGACATTTTTATGGAAATAAATGTTTTGCGTTTGGAAGTCCTGGATGAGAAAAAAGGGAGGCAGGGTAGAAAATATCTGCCCCAAATGTAAGACTTCCGGTGCACGTGTACGAACTTCTTGTCACGCGGAAAATAACACGAATGACGCACTTCAAACTGAACATCATAGTTAATTAACTTATTTTCAACTTAAGATAAATACAATTGTGATACGGCTTATGTTTTTTTGTGACCAATGGTAGGTAGATTAATTTGTTGTCATGAGACAATTTGCTTATTTGCTAATTAAGCTTTTCGTTTTTACTAAATGAAATATTTCGCAAATTATACGCAATGTTTTTATTTTATGTAAGACTAATACTAATATTATAAAGAGGAAAGATGTGTTTTTTTGTATGTATTTAAATAACTCAAAAACTGCTAGGCGGACTTCAAAAATTCTTTTACCATTGAAAAGCTACGTTAGCAGTGAGTGACATAGGGTATTATTCTTTTTATTTTTAAAATTCACGCGGGCGAAGTCACGAGCAACAGCTAGTGTAAGATAAACTACTAACTAGTTATGTTTTTACTCGATACTGAGATACGCATGCTTCACAAAGAAAATTTTATAAACACAAGATACTTTTCAATGCCATTGTAGCAATAAACAGCTTTTATTATTATTATTTATTTTAAATTATAAATAAGTTACGGCTGATTACTTTATAAACCTATGTGCTATAATGTGATAGCAATAACTTGTAAGAATTTAATATTATCTAAGAAATATATTAAAATGATAATTGAAGGACACCAAACTCGAAAAATCGGTTAACCCTATATCATTGGGCTCTGAATTCCACAATGAACAAATCCGTCTGCTTATAACAATGTTTATAATCTACCGAAAAACATTTGTTTCATATCGGAAAATAATACCATTTGAACAACTATATCTCGAAGTTTTGACGGAAATTTATAAAGGAGTGTTTATTGATCATGTAAGTTCGCCCCTCGTGTCCTTTTATTACGTTTCGGTTGTAAGAATATAAAGCAGGAAGATAATAATATTTATACAAAACAAGCTGTCAAGGTTAAAGTTGTATAACGTTCGATTTAATGCAGCGATGTCTGGATAAAACGCATAAACGAAGTCGTTGTTGCGTAGTAAAGCTAGACAAGATGTCGGCTAGGTCACCACAGCATACGAAATGAACAAAATGTTATGGAACTTTCCATGAAGTTTTTTTTTCTGAAATTATATAGTCATTGGTCGCTAATAAGCAATTTAATTTTACGTTTACGGGTATACGTATACGTATACGTTTAATGGGTATCTCTTAGATGTGTTTCTGAAAGGCGTACATATTTTGTTCACACGGTTTTAGTTTGCATTGCAGTGTGGTGCATGTGCATGGGTTGACGCATCGCGCTCGGATCTTTACATAAGGTGTGCGGGGTGCGGGGTGTGAGGCCGGGGAGGGGAAGGGGCAGAGGGCGAGGAAGTATGTAAAGCGCGTACATAAGACGCGGATCGATGTCGGGACCGCCGACCGCACCTCACTATGTACACTTATTTTTATCGGACTCGAAAATGTTGAGTTGAATCGGAAACTAAACTAAACACGAAACGAAAACGTGTTAAAGCTAAAGTGAAAGTTTTTTTTTATCAGAGTCATATAATAAAATTTCCTTAATAATTAATTATTATTTTAAAATGCAAGCTGTTTTGTAGTGCAGTAATTAATGTATGGTGACACAAAACAAATAATTCGGTTTTAAGGATCAGTTTGATAAAATAACCAATGAACAAACAAAACCCCTCAATAGAAAACATCTATATCATTAACTTGCACATACGCGCACCCCAGTGTCCTTGACGCATCACGGTTGTTCATATCTTCCCCATGTTATTACACGATACGTCCGATGTGTTACGAACACTTTCCGAACTAAAACTTCGTTGTTTTTGTATTTGTCACGACGACTATTATGATGCCGTTGAAAGTCTTTACGAAGAAAACAGCAACGGTGACCTTTAATTAAAAGAGAAATTATTCAGAAATACAAAAACATTACATACTTCGATATCAGCTGTTAGTCGTTTACACGCATTTTATATTACAATTTGCTGTTATAAAACTAATTTGTTTGTTATAAAATTAATTGTTATAAAATTGGTGGTTTATATCTGATTTCCTATTAATAAAGTTATTGTATTACATCTAGCATACATTTGCTACCAAACCTGACCTAATAAAGGGTAAGGCTAAGTTGATTGTGGACAAATTTGATATTTTAAATTAGACGTATTACAGCTATGATGTTGAAGGGACAAAGAACGAACCCTTCCTCTAGCCGTGACTATACAGATTGGTAATTTTGAGAATACAATTAGGTTAACCGCAAAATATCCTATGTAATCAGACTAATGCGTCGTGTACATAGTAGTCAAGGGGATATAACGTAACGAATAATAATATAAATAGTTGATAATAGCAAAGCATAGTATGTCGGTAGCAATAGGGCCAGTGAACTGGGCTGGGCGACACAGCAGTGCGCGAGTGAAACCCGGCCCGCTCGAGGTCAACGTACTGTTCATTTCGCTGCATCCGTTGCAAATATTCCGACGGGCAACGAGCATCGCGCATCGTCGTTGCCCGCTGCCAGTTGCCTGTTGCCACCGACTCGCTGTGAATACGCCACTTTTCATTGCTTAGTCGACTGTTGAAAACTAGCCGCTGAGAAATCACGAAAGATATCGTCACTATATCCGATTCCCACCACTATCTATGGTAATCTTTTGCATTTAGTGTTGAAGAGGCGATGTCTAAAAGCATTTTTTTAATTCACATTGAAATTAATAAAAATGTCCTCCGATAACACACTAACATTTTTGAAATATGTCGAATATTCTATGCACCCGATATTATTATTTTGAATAGAAATATACATAGGTGTCATATGAATATTATCCCCACCCTACCTACTAATTAGATGTTGTTGAAATGTTTCCATAGTTGTTTTCCTTTGCAATGTTTCTATTACAAATCAACAACACTTACGTCAGCCATCTAGAATTTAAAAATCATCCTTATTGTTTGTGGAAATAAATACAAAAAGGTTCGCTTCTCGTGTGTCATCGGGAAATATAGAAACTATTCATAATTGCTATGCCTGCTTTGCGAAATCATCAAAAACTTCATACGTCCTTTACTTTTCCAAATATTTTTTTGTTTTCAGAATAGCGTAATCTATAGTTTAGGAGTCTAATTATATTGCCTTTTGCTCTCCAAAAATATAAATGTATCGTGCTTTGTATTTTTTACTTGTTCGCTTTCGCAAGCTGTTCATGGCCTTGATTTACGAAAATCTGTTAAATCGTTTTCAAAACACGGTGTCTTTGCCTTTTAATGTTGTGAAATAAAACAATGGTGGATTGCCGAACAAATTTTGCTTTTAGGTCGAGGGAATTTAGACAACTTGGAAATTGGACATCAGTCTCAGTTTTTATATTTTAGTAGATTACATTTATATTTATGGTATTATAGATACTCTCATGTAAAGTCCTTTTCATCTTATTTTTACTTCTTTTCTTTCTACCCGTGTTTTTGTATCAAGGATATTCTATTTTGGGTAAATAGGAAACTAAGAATGATCGTTGTTTGCATCCTATATTTAAAAAATAATGCTAACAACGGCATCGAAAAGATATGTACGTGTATCTGTATGTGTATCTTTACAAAAATATAAAGATTTTTCAAGTTATAATACAAATCATGAGAAAGAAAACTGTTATTGAAATAATTTAAAGTTTTCTTCCTTGTTTAAGATTTTTCTTGGTGACTGGTATCTTATCTAAAGGTCAAAACACAACATCTTTTATCTTCCGCATATTATAGGTAAAAAAAAAAAGAAAACAATGTAAACCGGGATTTTATTATTCTTGTTTCTAAATGTTGAAATCAAAATTTTTATTTAAAAAAAAACCTCTACTGTAAAAACAAATGCGATGTAAAATATTATACAAATGTTATCTGTGATGTACCTATTCAACTAATTTGCTGTAACTGCTCATCTGTAGCGACTGTACCCGAGTTTTATCTATATTGCTCGTAAAATTGTTGCAATTGTTTATCTATTTAACGACTGGCCATTTGGTTTCATTTGATTCCCCAACTGTTATTCACTTGATGTAGTCCTGGTTAAGTGAAGGAAACGGTCATGATCGCGCCACGGGATTCCGTATTCGTAAGCGGGTACCGTGGGCGCCTTATCGACCGCCGGAATCACCGAATCGCATTTCGCCACTCAACCCTTTCCAGCGCCTTCCACCCTCGCCTCACTTATTCACGAGCCACGCTAATGACGCCGCGCCGCCGCGACGGTCGGCTCACGTTTAGCCGCGTCAACCCGGCAACTTGTCTCTGCACACTACATATTTTATAATGTACCTTTCTTTATTCCTCTTTAGAATGTAATCTCTTAAGTTAAGGAGTCAAAGACTCATGGGGACTTTATAAAGTTTGTATATGTTTAGTTGTTTTTTCAACGTTGTTTGCTTTTGTGGAACATGTCCTTTATTCTCTTATATCTTAAAAATTATAAAAATTAGCAGTTACGTCACATTATGTGTCAATTGACTTTAAGTTAATTGCTTGCTTGTTTATTGCTTACCTAATTTCTGTTCCAAAATGAACAATGTTACTATCGTAATTCAACCAAGCAATGTATCGCTAAAATGCAGATATTACAAGTCATCCTATGCACAAAATCATGAAAACGACTAGTTTTGTACATCGAAAGTTTTGTTTAAACGTTGTAATAAAAGTCTGTCGTTGGCTGGGCGATGGTTCACCGCTTTTCGCCCGCGGGAACTGGTTTCGCGACGCGTTCCTGAGCCCGCGGCGAGCAACCTCTGCGAGACTGCGTCTTGGATACCTAACATACCTAATAGGTACCTACTTACATAACCGCACATTGTTTTTTTATTACACATATGTATCAATATCATAGCATTTGAGTAGCGTCAATAGAGGACACGATTTGACGTTTTAAATTACAGGAGGAAAAGAAATGTTTTACTGTCGACAATCGACACCGGGGGCAGAGGTAAGCTGGGTGTTTAGGGGTGCGGTCGGTATGGGAGGGGGTTATATAGTGACGCGATCACGTGTACATTTTGCAGCCCGTATTGATCCTGTCGTCTTTTTCTTGTTGAATGCTACGACTCTGCGTGATTTCCGCCAATTTGTGACCCTTGGGAACTACGCCGGAATTTATCCAACAAACATCGATCATGGTGACCTTTGTACTGGTAATTTGCAGCTTCAAATATTTTTTTATGTGATTTATATATATTGGGATTGGTCACTTTAAACAACCGAATAATTAAGCTTATCCTGTACGAGTTGGCCGTGAAAAGCAACTGGTTTGATTCAGGAAAGAACCCGGAGTTGGTTGATTACTGGTTACAACGCAAATTATTTCTCACAAATCTAAAGTACTTTCTACCAAATGTTCTCTTGGGGTTGATAGAATCAGCAGTCACTGTTTTCCGTTATTTCGTGATAAGTTGCTAACTCACAAAAATGGCGTGGGCGTGGGTGACTCCTGCACCGGATGCAATTTATGATGCATCTTTGTTTGTACATTAAAACACAGTGTGGTTTATGATAAAATTGTTTGGCTATATTGAAAGAGAACAAAACGAAGGAGGGTGATTTCACTTCATTACAGATTAACATTGAATTTTGGAACGAAGTAAGTTACGCTGCGGTGCTTAACAGATTTCAATCACTAACTCCCTTTTTTTATTTTTTACCTGCTCATTGATGTTACGGTTTCTCTTTATTTCGCATCCGTGCAGTAGAAAACCACGTGGCACTGTATTCGGCAGGTTCATAATAGAAAAATTAAAAATAGTAACTGGAGACTTTCTAATTTGTGCGTTGCGTTCCGAACGCAAGGGAGGATGGATACTAGTGTGCGCTGAATAATGCTATCTGCAGTATTGTATAATGAGCCGGTTCGACGGTGTCCCTCCGGCAGTCATCCACTGCGCTGCCGCTTTGGGTGCGTGCCATCTCATTATTTTGTCACTTAAATTTATTTCGTATTTAACTTTCTTACCACCTATTGTATTTGTAAAAGCATAGCAATAATTATATTTGAACGCAGAACTTGAATTATGTCACATTCTTTTTAAAGCTGAATGTAAATATTTCTTTGTGTCATCTGGTCGGTAGCACTTCACGGAAATCGAAACTCGATCATACAAGGTCAAGAGTTGAATCGTAAAGCTGTTGGATGACGGACACATAACCTTTTAGTAATTTTTTTATACTAACAAATTTAATAATGCCTTGTTGGTCATTATTATTAGTTTTATAAGCGGTTGATTCATAGACCTATTGTTTTTTGTACACTGTGATCATATTATGAACAGCTTAAAGCTTCATTGGACATGAAAGTGTTGTTAGTAACATAGAAAGATAATATATGTTGGAAGTGAAGTCGATGAGACAAGCATTTCATCTTGCGTTTTACAATTCGCAAATGCCGAAAGGCGATCGGCGCTGGCGATTAGCGGAGCGCGCGGCTCACCGCAATCGTCGGGTGGGCGCGGGGCATGCGGCGAGTGCGCGGCGCGGCATGGTGCTGCGACGTCAGACAACAGAGGAAAGGAGGCGTGAGAGCGAGCAGAGCCGCGCGCTACGAGATTGTGTTGTGTGCGCGGTGCGCGCGCTCTATTTTGGTCGCGGTGGCACACTCGCCGGTCGCCGGCTAATCGGCACGTCACGTGACGCGCGCCGGAAGGACGCGGGCGGGGTGAGCACACGCGGGGGAGGGCGGCGGCCCGTCGGAATGCAGTCACCACCGCTCGATGCACGGCTCAGCGATTGATCGTCGTCGAGCTGCCTCGCTACTTAACATTCTATTATTCTATATTCGACTCCGATGCTCGGTCACTATTTCGTCTATTGTAGCTATGATCCTTTTAAACGTTTCATCTACAAATCCCCCTATAAGTTAATCGGGACATTTTTTAAACTGAATATGTAAATAATAATTTATTTATCGTAAAATTGGCTTTAATGTTACACTTCCGCTATCCAAAATATTTCTTTGCCGACCTACAAAAGTCGAAAGTCTATTTTAGATGATGTTGTTTTGGTAACTGCCTTTGGATTTATTGTTCTATTGTTACGTTACATTTATATAAATATCGTCTGTGTTAGGATGAAATTGTGTAGTAGAGGCAGTAATTGCACCGCGCGGATTGCAGGCGGTTACCCCCCGCGCCCTCGCCCCCGCCCCGCTCTCGAACACCGTAAGTAAACAGTCTGGTGTTTATCCGCGTCTCGCTCACACCGACCGCGTCGCGTCGCGCCTCTGAGGTGCACTCTCCGCTCCTATTATTTTCGTGACGGGTATTGCGCCGAAGCCGATTCCCGCATCCTCGGGCTCGGGCCGAGACGCGAGGTCCGGTCTCGCGGCGGAGGCGGCGGCGGTGGCCGCTCGCATCGCGCGCCACTACGCCCGCGCCTCAACGTCGCATCGGTTCGCGCCTAATGAAACGCTCCTCGTGCCGTCAGCGCGTCGCGCCGACATTGTCGCCTCCGACACTCGGTCCAAATCGAAAATGCGTCAAGTAGCGGCGGCGGCGAGGGGCGCGCGCCACGGCTGACGATCCCGCGCGGCCCGCTGCTGCTGCACCGCGCGCGCCTTGGGTGCCGAGCTCGGTGGATAGTGCGTGATTGTGTACCGGTGTGCCGATGAGACTCGTGGATGTAGACGGGGTGCGGAGCGGAGTTAGAAGATGCATTTCAAGGAGTCGTTCGCGATGAGCGATCGTCCGAACGAGCGCGGCCGCCGCAACTCCCGCTGCAAGGGTGGGTGTCGTCCGCTGCCCGCGGCGCGCTTGTTATAACGTATCAGCTGTTTCGTCGTTAAGGAAAACACTGCGCGCGCTGTCTTTATGGTTACGGTTACGGCCATGTGAATACTGTTAACTCGATGTTGTGGTGCTTATGAGTGTTGTGTTTATGACATGCAAACTACTTGTTGTTATTATTCACGTATCAGCACATCATCATTTCAATATAAATATAGAATGGACAGTAAACGCGACTAAATGCTTAAAGAAACAGTAGTGGCAATATTAATACTTGATGCATGTGCCTTAATGTTTCAAGGTCATTTGGCAACATTTAACTTCTACTTTTCGTTTTGTTTCATTTTGTAGGTATACATACAGTATACATTATAATTTATCTGTCTTGTGTGATTGTGAGTTAGAAAAAATGGCACGTTTGCGAATTACTGATCTCAGTTTAACTTAACTACTACGTACCAATAAGTACTACTGCAGCATGGATAGACATGAAAGTGGCACAACGATAGCGTGCGCGAATAACTTCACACACATACGCACTTATATAGTTTGCTATCTACACACTAGCTCGTAGGATGCTCGTGTGTAAATCGTAGGTTTCGATGTAGCTCAGAGTTCCGACGACTGCCGACAAACTACTGGTAACAATGCGTGAAACTTTGTATTTGTCAATATTTTTCTTTCAAGTTTACATTAGCTCGTATTCCATACTCGATACTGGTTTACTCAATATCAAATAATCGAAACGATGTTTACGTTTAGAATGCTCGTAAGATCCTAGGTCTCTATCTGTTGTATGATTTTGAGTTGTAATAAATTATTGAAATTTGATACGTATAAACGTATACAACATGCCCGTCGTGAAACTAACCTCATTTATTATTGTTACAATATCACTATGATAACAATGTTGACGTGTTACAATGTTTTAGGTTTCGCTGTCGAACATTACAATCATTTTTTCTATACAAGTAACTTACCTGGAATGAAAATGTAGAGCTAGTAGCAATATATAAAACATCGTATTTTGACTTCCTTAATTCATAGCGTTGTAACGGCTAACGGTTGTCGAGCCTTCGTTTTAAATATAAAACGATTGTGACCAAACCAGTCTAACTGGACTTTATGCATCCATTTAGAGATTATCAAAATTATTACCGTTGAATTTTTATTTCTTTCTCAGTGCAATACTTGAATTTTTATCGTGTTTACGTAAAACGTACCTGACAGATGCCGGCTTTGTGTCCAGTTGCAGTTGCGTTTTGTTGTTATTTTTTATTATTATTTATTAATATCACATAGCAATAATACACGCCACCAATCTGCTGTGATCTTTAATCTAATCTAATCTAAAGATCAGTGATCAATTGAATTATTTTATGTAAAAGAACACACTCGTGGCTTTAGTGGGTCAATATTTTTACCATCAATCTAATAAAGGGTCAAACGACACTCATTGAACTTTCAAATGATTTGTTATGACACAGTTTGTTGTTCAAATATATAGGTAATATGTTTATATTATTAGAAGTATTAAGTTGTGACACCGGATGGGTTCATGGACACTCTGTAAACAGGTTTACTACTAATCAAGTTATCGATTAACTGCTCCTCCGTCCATTAGTATCAGGTACTATAAATAGAAATGAAAAAAATATGTCACCAAGGAAAATATTATAGTTAAATTTATGCGTTTTGGTACGAAATATAATCTGATAAATATATCCCCAGCTTCACATTTGTAAATGTAAAGGTTGAAGAAATGTTTACCTTAATGCAGTCACTGCCTAATCTGAATATTTAAAAAATGATTTTTAAACCTTTATGTTATTGTAAATAATTAAAGTCATAAACTACACCATTGAGAAAAACTTAAGCAAAAATATACCAAATGATAAACTTGATTTCGTCTGATTCAAAAGGTAACGAAGTAATTAACTTTTGTTTATTTAAGTGTGTAGAAGTAATACAAAGTTTACATGAATATTCAAATTTTGTATTAGATGATGTATCTTCACGTTATTTGACAGGGTCCTGTTTGTATTTTTTGTGTTGACCTGTTTTGGGTGCGAGTTGAAGATGATACACTATTTTTACTACCTGAATTTATACAAATGCCGTTGTTGAGTACGTATTATTATTATCGATTGTAATGTAGACCTTGGTTAGTAATGACTGAACAACTGATAGAGAGAGAATAGTAAAGTGTCAAGTTTGCCTTTTTCGTAAACACGTTTTACGGATAAATTACTTCTTATTTTTGCTTGTATTTAAGTCGAAAATCAATATGACGATTAACAAATTGTTTTAATTAAATTCTCTTATTATGTATTTAACGTGATATAATAAAACGCACACCGTGTTGAATATGACTTTATTGAATACTCAGTGACAGGTTTTTAATCTAGATTGCCATATAAACGGTTGTATTCTGAATTTATTTCTTACTAACTTTCGCCCGCGACTCCGTCCGCGTGGAACTAGAAAAACAACAAAAGTAGGTAGCCTATGTGTTCGTTCAGATTATGTTCTACATTTACGCCAAATTTCATCCAAATCCTTTCAGCTGTTAAGGCTACAAACTCTAATAAACATTCATCCATCTAAACTTTAGCATTTATAATATTAGTATGTAGTATGATTTCGTTAACATGCTATTTACAAAGTACAAGAGTCGTCTGCTATTGTTAATTTTTTAGTAAACTGTTTATACAAAGTCTTAAATTGTAATGTTGACTAGAAATCCTAGTAAAGTTGTACATGAAACGCAAGGTTTTCGCAGAGTTGTCAAAGTGAGTCAGGCACAAGTTCAAGCGGTCCGTATCGATCCATCGACTTGTCGGTCTTAAAGCGGCCACGGCTCTCTTATAACACTGATTCCTTTACTGCACAACAAAAAAATTGCTCCTTCGTGGATAACTTAACTCGATGAAACAAACATGCGAAAGAATTGATATTTTTTCTGTAACAAATGTAATGTTTAATGAATTTTCATAATGCATTTCACCAAATGAATTATAGTTATAGAAACATGGATCCAGAGAATGGGTAACGCCTAAATGAAAAATGAAGAAGTTAAAAAATATCATTAATTTGATCGTGACCTTGACGTTATACTTTGACCGACTCCCTATTCGTTTAAGATTTAAATACAATTTCTGACTAATGAAAAACCGATACACATAATTAACGGTAGACACGAGACAAGTGGTATTTAAAAAACAATGAAATGATTATGGAGTTAATATAATAGTCTTGTTATGGCAATTATAAGCAAGAAATGTTCAACGAGGATTGGATTACAGTCCGAAAACCTTTCTTTATTCTCTTGCAAATGAACATTTGAGAATGCGGCGTTTTGTAATCAGATTCATAGGTCACATTCGGCATTGACAGTCGGTTCGTTATAAGCCTCAGGGGCGATGCGGTAGAGCGCGGGGTGAGGGCGCAGGGGAGGGCGTCGCAGAGGAGGCGCTCCGAGGTGAGATCATAGTGGCGAGTGGCCCGGGGAGGCGATCAATATGTACATTGAACATACATACGTACCTACCTATATAAATAACCGTACCTAACTTCTCGCAACTCGACTGTCTGCTCCAGATACTGCGCCAAAACCCCGTTCCCCTCCAACAACACCTCCCCATTCCCCGCCCGCCCTCTAACTCCCAGTGTTTCTCATTCTTTTGTTGAAAAAATCATCGAAGTCGAACTATAATTATTCCGTTATATTTAGGTGATGTTAATACCACATTTACATATTACAATGTTGTTATCTGAAGAAATTTCTACTTTGTAGTCATTAACTTTCTACGATCTGATCAAAAAGATTAATCAATTACGAAGACCACTTTTCTTCTTTAAAACTAGAGCTTGAAAAACGATAGCCGACTGTTGAGACCTATACGTCTTTTTGTGCAGGATGTTACTAATATTTCTAACATCCTTATTAAGTTCTCTCGGTTCTAGTGATGTACGACTGTGATCTATGGATTATAATTTAAACTCTTAACTCAAATAGATTTTGTTTGTTTTAATCTAATTGAACAAATCATCGTTACTGTTATTGTATAAACGAAATCTGTAGTTATTGAATTATCAGTTAAATGTTTGCCATTGATGTAGCTAAGCTAGGAAGGTACTCTATAGACGCTTGTGACTCATGATCATCTAATACGATTGAGTATTATTTAATGCCATCGGTATCATACGTACCGGTGTATTCGCAACAAAATTTATTTTTACTGAATTTCGCATCCAAAAACTTGGTTTCTTTCTTAGTACAAGAATTCTCGTATCTCTTGGATTAAGGTCCTCACTCCAAATAACCAGTTTAGGTTTTTTTTACATGTAATCGTTAAAATTATCATTGTAAAGCTGAATGATGCATCTTATATAATTTGTAATATGCAGACATTAAAATGTTTATACCACTTGCAACAGGTTATTAACATTATGACACCAATATTAATGTTTAAAGGCAGGTCGGGTGAATGAATTATATCGTAAAAGCCAATCACTTGGTTTAATCGCCATTTGGAGACAACATGTCAACATGTCATACCTAATTGTAATATTGAACTTTAGTAACCCATTGTCGTCCTTCATTACACACCCCACACTTTTGTTCATTATGCATACTTAAGGCCATGGAATTGCGAACGTTTGTATGGAGATTGAAAAAGTGTTTTTGTCAATCTCCATACAAACGTTCGCAGTATGATTGTTTGTAATCTAAATATGTATAAAAGTCATTACAAAATGACGTTAATTTACTGCCATGTATCGAGTTTTGATAGCTAAATCGTAGTTGATGTCATAGACATTAAAGAAACTTGCATAAGTTTCCACATCGAAGATATGTGCACCTCATTTCCTTATCGGATATAAGGCCTATGGGGTGCAGGATTATTTCCTGAGGCTTGGGACAAAAAAGTATTTTTACATTAGAACTTCAATCTTGAGAAGCCTCAAACATTTAAGTTATTGAATGTTAACGAACACTTCCGAGATTGAGAATGGGTACGGAGAGTTTAACACTTGAGGCCTACCGCAATATATAGTTTGAATATTGAATGTTATAGTACTACTCGGGATCGTATGTGTGAACAGATTTTGTTTTCCAGGCGCTGGCGTCAAGATGGAGCAGTTCCAGGCGGCGCTGGATCCTCGCAAGCAGGAGTTACTGGAGGCTCGCTTCTTAGGCGCCAAGGTAACGTTACATAAAACACACAAAAATATTTGGTGTTTGTTGTCATTATTGACTATAATAGCTAAAGACTCAATGAGTAAATCAATCAATAAATCTGTCTATCTGTTATCTGAATAATTGACGCGACGATTTGGCGCCTTGTGCTTTGACTTTACTGGATCGAACACGGGAGACAAACTTTAGGGGTGACCTTTACTAGACGTGTATTCCCAATAGACGTCTATTTTCATCTAAATATAAGTTTATGATAAATTCTAACAAAAGAATTCGTGTTGAAGTATTCTGCTAAAAAGTTCTTAAATGCCGCGTGCTCGTATAATTGTTACATAGGTTTCTGTAATTAACTGTGGGTAAAAACACTGTTTTGTACAATCGATAGTCCATGAACACACGGAGGACAGCATGAAGTAAATGAGTTATTTTCCGAATTTTTTCCGAAATTCCCTTTCCTAATCACATAAGATAAGGTGGAGAAAATGACAAACGCGAAGAAAAGGAAATATTCGGGCCTTCTTGATACTAAATGAAAACAACAAACAAAAACGACATATTTTATTATCACTTAACAAAAATATTATTTATATAATATATACGACAATTTTAGGCAAATGATTACTTTGTAACGATCGCATAGTTATAAAGCACATCTATTTACATAAGTACGTGGTTTGTTGACGTTAATTATTGACACAAATGCGTTAGCGATAATTGTTATAACCGTTTAGATATAAACATACAAAGCAGATGATATATTTTACAATGAATAAATATCACTTGAAGAAGAAATCACACTGGGCAGCGACCGATCACTACAGTTTTAATGACAGAGAACTCATTACAGATAAGACTTGTCTATTTGATATTTACCTAAATAATCGGCTTCTTCGTTGCCTATGAGCAAACTTCGAAGACTCGCTGTCTGATGCTGGATACTGGTTGTATGTTAACATATGGGCACTCGCTGCTCTTAATATAAGTTGTACATATTCAAAAGTCTGGTCCAACAAGTCGAGTTGTCTTTAAATGTCAATTATTTTAAATAATTGTTAAACGAGCCTTGAATTTTATAAATAATGAGAACGATGCACAGCAAACTCGGACCTTTATTGTGAAGGGAATAATCAAACTTTTAGCGTATAATCAGTTTTGAGAGTTTGATATGAGGCAAATTCAAATTTTAATCGGGAAAAGACGTCAACTTGTGCAAACTACACCATCATACAAAGAAAAATTTTATTGTCATCTTTACAATAATCTTGTGTTTTCCTTATTCTAGGCAGAACAAC
>DVQH01000753.1:0-18554 GCA_018231625.1 Papilio phestus | reverse complement strand
TCATCGTTTACCAAGAAACTGCTCGACTCGTGCAGCAAGCAAGCCTTTGTGCGGGTCAAGTTTGTAACCGACTACCTGAAGAGCCAGCTCGAAAGACACAATCCCTCCAGCGCAAGTGCCACTGCATCTGCTTTCCATCGCTATGGCTTCCTCGAGGCCATGAAGAATGGAGATTTGTGTATCGTCAAGGATTACATGCGCAATCCCATCTTTGGTACAGGTAACAGCTTTACTCTGACTGCTGAAAATAGCGATGCTCACATTGGCGAGGGTGGTGTCTCCAAGTGGCTTCAATCCGACGATATCAACTCGGACGAAGAGCAAGATAACGATGAAGAAGAAATTGATGAAGACGAGGCAGAGAAGATTACAGAAGAGGTGAAGAGTTTCAGTCCAGCAAAAGAAACTAGCTCATATGCTCACATTACTAATCCCAATCCAGTATCGCATAACCGAGTAAATACGCCAGTGGAGACTGCCCCAAGGAGGCAAATCAAAGTAGTACCTGTTGAGGGCAAAACTGGCTACACAACTCCCAAACCAGAACCTAAGGCCAATGCTTGGGTTCAAGTGGCTAGTTCTCGAAAACCCGAAACCAACCAGACTGGCAAGAAGAAACGCAAGAGAGGGAAGAAAGGAAACCAAGCTCAAAACACTATTAAAAACCCATTCGACCCGAGCGACGATGAAGACGACCCGGTACAACTTCTTTCGGAATTCAGCAAAAAATAGTTTCCAACTATTCACCAGTCATTTCTTTCTGTTTTGACCTATATTCTTTATATTAAACATTTACCGAGCAATTTTTCGGTGAGTTTCAAGATTGTGTACATGATCGAGTGCTGCAGTGAGATACTGAATGGAAGTGTCTCGGCCCAGAAGGTTGATCACTTCGGCCACTGGAGGGCCCACTTTGAGGTTGGTCAGAGCCAATCGGAGCAATTTCATGTATTTACCAAATGCTATTTCTTCTTTTAACCTTTGCTGGTGCAAAACACGAATTCTCGCTAGAACCTCCTTCTCCTCAAATGGTTCTACGGTTCTTATGAGATCGATCGTAGTGGATAGACATAAAACTAATCGGACAATAATTAGTTGGTCTACATGTTAAAAACTTACCAATGGTATCCCCACTAGCACCGACACTTTTGGGATGCCAGTTAAAGGTTGGCTGGGTCCATGCAAAGAGAAACTCCTCACTGACCAGGTCCTGGAGCGAATAGATTCGATCCTATAACGAAAGTAACAAATGAAACTTGACAACATTTCGAAGTCACTGCTCACCAGACTCCATCTCACAACTTGACGGACGTAATCATCTTCGAGGTGAAGTTCTCCAGATTGGCTCTTGTCTCCCAGTGAGTTGGTGAGCAATTCTTTCAAATCTCCCACTAGTTCTTCAATGTTGGTTTCGCACTTGTTCTTTATGGATAGCCGATTGAGTAGTTTAACCTTGTCTACATCGATGCGACAATTGTTCTGATTAACTGAGTGAAGATCGAAGGCAGTGGTTAGTTGGTGCATTGAGTAGAGTCGATCACAGTCGACGGTGTTGAGAGAGCTAAAACCTCCGCCCATCTGAGTTAGGTAGTTGGTGATTGTCGCTGGATAGTAGCCTTCGTTCTGGTAGGTGCTTATTCGAATGTGATCGTGACGTTTTGAAAGCTTGCTTCCATCCTTGTTGATTATCAGTGGTAGATGAGCAAACCTCGGGGTAGGCCAGCCAAATGCTTCGTACAACATCAAGTGCTTTGGTGTGGACACTAGCCACTCGACACCACGCAATACATGGGTGATTTGCATCAGGTGATCATCGACCACGTTGGCAAAGTGATAGGTTGGTAGACCGTCTGATTTGATCATAATGGGATCACCTTCGATGCGACTCAAGTCATACATAACGGGCCCGTAGACCATGTCTGGCACTGTAATCGGCCCATTCTTAAGTCTTAGTCGAATGGTGAACGATTTCCCCTCGGCTAGATTTCTTTTAATTTCTTCGTCCGTCAGCGATCGACACCGGTTGTCATACTTGATAGTTTCGCGATTCTTAGCTGCCTCACGTCGCAATAACTCAAGACGTTTCGAAGTGCAAAAGCAGCGATACACCGATTTAGTCTTCAACAGTTGCTCAAGCATCTCGTTGTAGATCTGAACCCGTTCTGACTATGTAAACACGCAAAAAACTTGATTTAAATATGAATTAAATCAGAATTAATAAAAACCTGAATATAAGGTCCAAATTTGCCGCCAAAACTGGGACCTTCATCGGGCAACAACTGAGACCACTTAAGAGTGTCAATGATGCTTTCAAGTGAACCGGGTACCACGCGCTCCTGTTATACAATAATGTCATTTTTAGAATTAAGAACCAATGTCCAACCTGATCCGTATCTTCAACTCTTAGAATAAATTTTCCATTGTGCTTCTTGGCAAAGAGATAATTGTAGAAAGCAGTGCGCAACCCACCGAGGTGAATAAAACCGGTAGGACTGGGAGCAAAGCGAACTCGCACATCCGAAAAGTGCCGATAATGACATCTCGGCACTGAGTATCCATTTCGCTGTACAATCCATCGTTCAATAGGCCTTGAAGAATGGTTCCAGAGAATGCAACCACGATACAGCTTGCTTGACATCTTAATCACGATCACATGTGCTGAAGTGAAATACCATCCAAAACAGATACACATGTGACAAGAGTCATCCGCAAACGTAGTACTCAAGTATTAAGTTAATAATTAACTTTTTAATTTGTTTTTTAAATAAAAATAAAATTTTATTATTTTAAAAATACAAAAAAATATATCTAAATAAAACAGATTAAAATTCAACATTTAAAATTCAATGTTTTTCTTTGATTTCTTCTTCTTGACTGCTGCTTGAATAAGTGGATCGATCTGCTGTTCAAACTCGTGTTCCTCGTTCAGTCGCTTGATCGCTCGATCTTCATACATCTCTTTTAGTTTAATATCATGGAACTTGTCGGCAACCAGAGCACGCCGGTCCCGTCGCAACTTTCGATTGACGGTAACCCATCCTTGGCTATCTGGTCCTGAGTCAGCCATCTCCTTCTCCAATCTCTCACTCTTCTCCGCCTTGGTTTGATAGTCCTCAAGAAAGTTGGTAGCGACCTTCTTCAGTGTTCCTGGTGACACAATTGAGTCATTGTACTGCTTTTGCCATAATTTGATTCCGGTGTAGAAGTTTTCCGCCACATAACCCTCCACTGTGTCACTGGGCTTTAATGTGAATACAGTCTCTTCCTCAGTCATCTTGAGGGCATTGGTCAAACTAATAGCTTTGTTAAACACCACATAGCACACCTTGTACGACATAATAGTTTGATCTAGTTCAAGATACTTCGTCACTGACTCAATGCTACTTTCTTCGGTTTGGTTCTCACTCAAGCATTGAATTTTATTAAAGACAGAAGAGGCAGAGGCTAATGAGGGTTTCTCCTGCAAAAAGATCCGCTTGATCTTGCCACACCGACCAAAGAGGTGTCGAATGTGGTGTTCGGTGACAAACGGAGGTACGTTGATCATAAATAAAGTCCGATTCTCAGGCTTGTCCTCATTGAGATTTTTGTGATAATTGAGCACAAACTGTTTGACAAACACGTGACGCAATACTGTAGAGTTTTCATCATACTTTACTTTGAGCACCTGAAATCCTTCATTCTTAGGCACTGGTTTTGAAGATGATGATAGTTTCATTGTGATCAATTCCAAGTGAATTGTATCTCACAAAACAAACTAAGCCTAAGCAAACACGTGTTGTGGCAATGGCCAGAAGTGTCTATTTTGACCCACCTAAACCAAGTGTCGTCTAACCTGCTTTGACGTCTCGCGTTTTCGTTGACAAGCATAACAACAACAAACTTTGTGATTCAATATGAACTTCAAATTTAGTGTATAGTTATTTTTATGCAATATTTTATACCATTATTTTATTTTAAGCAATATTTTTTTATATTATTTATATTTTTATAATATTTTTGTTGAGATTGAGATTAGTAAAAATCAAAGTGAAAAACACCTGTGCATAGAGTAGTCTCCACCATGTCCAAGTCGGCAATGAAAAGCAAGATTTCACCGGGTGGCTCTTCGGGACTTTCGATGAGCAACTTCAAAAGCTCCCAGAACTATCTGTGGAACACGAACGCGGTGCTGGGCAAGGGTGCTACCGGTGCGGTCTACTTCGGACACAACAAACACTCGGGTGAAACCGTGGCAGTCAAGTGCTTCAATCATCTGAGCCACATGAGACCCTACGAAGTGCAGAAGAGAGAATTCGAGGTTCTCAAGAAAGTCAACCATGAGAACATAGTCAAACTGTTGGCCATCGAAGAGGAGGTAAGTTTAGTTTGGATCCATTTTTGTCGAATCTGATCGATTTGGATGAGTTGCGCAGAACGATACCAAGCAAAAGGTGCTGGTCATGGAACTCTGTACGGGAGGCTCGTTGTTCAACATTCTTGATGATCCACTCAACAGCAATGGACTCGATGAAAAGGAGTTTCTCTTGGTTCTCAAACATCTAGGTTAGTTAAGCCTTAGTTTTGATTTAAGCGTTGGTCTTAACGGTACTGTGTAATAGCTGCCGGCATGAAGCATCTGCGTGACATGAACATCATCCATCGAGACTTGAAACCTGGCAACATTATGAAGTTTGTCTCTGAGGATGGTACCTCGATTTACAAGCTAACGGATTTTGGTGCTGCTCGTGAGTTGGACGATGACCAACAATTCATGTCACTGTACGGCACCGAAGAGTATCTGGTGGGTGGCTAATTTACACTCAATTTTTTCCAATAATTATGGTTTGAATAGCACCCAGATATGTACGAGCGAGCTGTTCTTCGCAAGCCAGTGGGCAAGTCGTTCAAAGCCAACGTAGATCTTTGGAGCATTGGGGTAACGTTGTACCACATTGCCACCGGGAGCCTTCCTTTTCGGCCTTACGGAGGAAGGAAGAACAAAGAGACAATGTACAAGATCACCACCGAGAAGTCATCTGGCATTATCTCAGGCACTCAGCCCTCGGAGAACGGGGAAATCAAGTGGAGTCGCAACCTGCCCGAGTCGTGTCTGCTGAGTGCCTCAGTGCAACCACTGGTCACCGAATTACTAGCAGGTCTTCTCGAGTGTGATGCACATCGAATGTGGTCTTTCGAGAAGTTCTTCTCTAGCGTAACCACTATACTCGAGCACAAGGTGATCTATGTCTTCTACGTTGGCACTCTTTCCCTTCATGCCATCTACTGCCATACCAGTGGAAAGTAAGCTAATCTCTATATTTCATTTGGTTTTTCTCTAACTACGTTTATTTGTTTTACTTGGTGTATAGAATCAGTGATCTAAAATCGAAATTTGACACAATGTACAAGATATCTCCCGCCGATCAGATTATAGTATGGAACAATGATGAGCTAAATCAAATCAGTCCTGCAACGACACCGACTAGCAATGATCAGTCCAAGATACCTCTGGTATCGGGCATCAAGCGATCGACAATGATCTCAACAGGCATTGCCATACTGCTCGACGACATTCCACTCAATGAGATCAACACCACCGAAAGCACTCCACTCTTCTTGTTGAACGGTCAGATGAATTCGAAAATTCGCTCAGCCTCGTGTCCTATTACGCCGAGTAAATTCCCTGACATAGCCTCGACTCAGGTGAACACCGACGTAGATGCACAGTACGCCAAGCTTTGCTCTTCATTGGCCTACACTATGTTGCGTCATATTGACAAGTTTGTCCACAACTACAAACTCGCCTGTTTGATTCCACCTCATATGCTGTGAGTTTCTTGTTCAGTTTCCTATCTCAACCCTTTAACATATTTACCCACAGTAAGCTAATTGACAAGAATATCAAGCAATTGGAGGAGAAGTACGCAAGTCTAAGTTGTCACTTGCACGTGTTGAAAGAACGTTTAGATAATCTGCTTCAGTTGTATGTTTGAATATCTCTGAGCGAATGTTTCAATTATCTGACGTTTTAACACAATCATTTCAGGAATGGCAATCTTGCGCATTTGATCAAGGTGGTGATTCAAAAGACCAAATCTAATTCTCTTCAATCCTTAAGTCTATCTAATATGGATCCGCTCAAAGTTCAATTTGAGAAGGTTTGACAGGGGTAATACTTTGGTAAATTTTAAATTGATTGTGCAATTCTAGATCTATTCAAGTTTCAAAAGTCTTTCTTCTTCGAGCATAATGGATGAGAAGTTGGAGCAGCTTAAAGACTTGTGGCCGAAAGAGTCGGACAGTACCAAGTTGTTAATATCGATTCAGTCCAAAGCTAAAATTTTTACTGCCAAGATTCGTGAAAGCTGGTTGTTGCTTCACAAAGACAAACAGATTAAATGTAAATTGTCAAATAATATAGTTTAAAGTAACAACTATATTTTTATATTATTTTTATTTTTAGCTCTCAATCACCACGAAGAGCAGCTTCATCAACTTGAAAAGTAAGCGTGAAACATTCTAACAAATATTATACGGTCACTAATTGAAATAATTTTAGAATGAAGTTGGACAATCATTGCAAAAAGTTGAATGATTTGGTCATCAAGGAGATCAATCCATGTGTCAGTATTGCTGATAAATTGGAAGAGTGGTATCAGTATGTGGTTTTTATTTTTAATATATATCATTTTCTCTATTTATTGATTATTGATTTTAGAGGTGCTCAAGTGGCGTATGTAAAACCTCAATTGATTATCTTGGAGCTTGTTGGATTCATGCCTAGCATTAATGAATTGGAAAACAATCTGAAAATGGTCTTTGGTAGCATTAATTCATTGCGGCAAACTTATTTTGTATTTTTCAAAACTTAGGCACAAGAAGATCACACCAAAGCTTGGAATCTTCTTCTAAAGGAGATAAAGCGCTTGGAAGGTTCCGTTTCAGTTCCGTTGGTAAGCCAGTCACCCACCTCGAATGACCTGAACCAGATCAACGGATCGCTTTTAACCAACCTTGTCAAAGAGTAATTGAATTATAAGAATGGCAAACAGTGACTGATTTGCTTATTTTGTCTAGACTTGAAAGCTTGCGAGAAACGACACAAGCAGTAAAAGAAGCCTACCGGGAACATGAACTCATTTGTTCTGAGTAAGTATGAGTGGATAACACGGTGATGAGTGACCAGTTGATCCTTGACCTTTTGGCCCAGAGTGCAATCGTTCACCTGCTAGTCTGCCTTACCCTCTGCAGTGCCGCCCACTCCTGGCACGTGGCCACGCAATCCTCTTTGTCTGACAACCTCACCGTCTTTCATCACAACCATTTCCTTCTGGTGACTCCACTTAACATTTTGTCTTTCCCAATCTCAATCTCAATATGACACTTTTCTGTGACCGTTCGGGCACGTTTTAAAATGCAGCCACAAAAATTGAATGAATATATCGTTATTTGTGTTGCACACTAACTGGGCGAGAAGTGTGGAGCAAAGCGGTGCTTGGCGAATGTACTTGGCTGTAGTGTGCGGTTCTGCCCACTCAGGCCAGCTTGACACGGCAAGTTAGCTCGGAATGCCTTGCAATGCGAGATGGTAATGGACACCGAGCGGTGTGTGGGCGAGTGTGCGCCACTGACCGGCTGAGACGAGCCATCATTGGACCATAACACATTGCCACTTGCTCCACTAGTTACCACTGGTCCTCGGGATCACCACTTTGTCTGATCAGAGTTGCGCACTCTAGCCTCAAAACGGGGACTAGCTATTTCACAGGTTTAAATAGTAATCAATGACAAGGCATGTTCACCGGTCACACTGGTTCACCCACGCATGTTTCGCGATCATTCTTGCAAGTCAACCGTTGCCGTGAGGCGGTGGTGCCGTTCAGACGCTCCACAGCCTTGACAACTACCGAAATGTTCATCACTGGCCATTAGTTTGCTTGGCCAGAATGACCAATGGACCTTGTGGCCTATTGCAACTGGACGAAGTGTAACCTAATCGTTGAGTCGATTTGGACCCACCGCTGGCTGGCTTGCCACAGCTCGTCTTACAACACATCGCCGCGATCGGACTGATAGATTGGCCTCAAAATATAACAATTTGTCGATGATAGTGTGAGCGGCAGAGGGGTGGGGCAGGCGCGATATGTGTCGTCGGCCAGTGTGATACTCGAGCCGGTTCGATCGGGCCATGCCTAACCAGAGCGGCATGATTGAGAGACTCTCCTAACTAGATGCATTGGTCAAACTCGCACCAGGGTAGCACTTTAACCTCGCCAGTGGCTAGCTGGCATTACTCGTATCACGGTCATTTTGGACAAACTGTCTCCGTGATCACTGTCATCACAACCAACCAACTCTCGCCCCTCCCTGCTTGCCCGCAATTAGCAGCGAAACTTAAAAATAAACAATCGAACCATGCAGCACTCATAAACCTAGTGGGGCTTAGTCTATTCATAGCTTGTTCTGAGCGTTGCCTTATGGCAGTAGGGTATGGCTGACAAACAGACCGTCACTGAGTGGCAGTGACCCAATGGGCACTGGGTCGAAGTCGCAATGGAACTTTCCTTTGTTTACCACCCAACTATCTCTGTGAGATGTTCACTTAGGACCTAGTGGAGTGGAAGCCAATGAGAGTTGTGAATCGGGCTAGTAGTTAATTAAGTAGGAGTATGCTTCTTCTTGCCTCATAACCAGAGTGAGGGGAGGCGAGAACGTCGCTCAAGAAGATAGCTCGGCATGGAGTCTGACGGCGAATGTCTGTTAGCCGACCGATCGAGCGCTTGGTCGCTCTCTGGCTAGAACTGTCCTCAGCATTCACTGTGTGCCACACACATGAGGCACGATTGGCAGTGCTAGTCCACCCACATGTGCAGCAGCCGGCTCTGCAGTGGCTCGCAACTACGGCAAGACAGTTCCTTGCCAGTAGCGTGGTGTGGCAAGTGTGGTCGTCCGAGCGTCTTCACAGGCTAAGCCAATTTGGACTGTCTCGAGTATCATCGCCACTAACTTCTAGCACAAATCGACAGTGAGGCGTCCCTCTGCAACGATGCGGTGCGCTCGTGTTGGCTGAATCCGCAAGTGAACTGATTCCACTAGCACGGCCACCGCAAGCATTGCTCAAACTGTGGTCTTCTTCTCAGTAGCGCTCCTGGCTCGGCACAGCGTTGCCAGCCGCATTGACGCCCAGCGGGCCACACTCCCACTTGAAGCAACCCACCACTGCAGGGGGTCAGTCCACCTCGCCTAGCTTCGGCACTAGTGGTTGGCACCATGAGGTGCTCGACTGCGTGACTCGCATCTGTCATTACCTCATCGATGAAGTGTGCCTAGTGTTATCCGCTGTGCATCGAGCCCGCATGTGCAATATTCTTGCATAACTGAGTTATACCCTTTCACCACTGAACCCACCATCCGAACAGTCACCACCTTTCACTAGTTCCAACCATCGATCTCAGGACTTGGGTCCAAACCACCCTTGACCTCACCTCCCGTTTGTTTTCATCGTCTCTCAACGATACTAGCCATTCTGTGTGTTCACCTGTTGCAGCGCCGATCTTCACCAAATCTCTTGTCAACTACTTTTGGAATGCGGCTCTTGTCTTGGTGGATGACCTATTCCTACATTTTTTGATGCACTCATTCGCTAAGCACCAATCCGCCCCAGCATGACACGCCCTACACACGCACCTCCAGTGACATGGTTCACTGGCCTGTCTCGGACTATGTTGTCCTCTTCTCATCACACTCTCCATCTATTTATTGTGTTCTGTGCCATATTCTTGTCATGTACGTGTCATAACCACTTGGCAGAAGCATCAGGAAAAGTTTGGGTAGCATCACTCTGTCATTTCGACCAATGGCATGCTAGCTTATCGAGTTGGCCATAGGATGTGTAATGTTTGGTTGATACATAGTTTCGAATGGCACTCTCACTCTTCTGCTTTGGGTTGATTCGTCGGTGGCTATCAGTCACCGAGCTCAAGCGGGTATCGATAGCGATTGCTTCCCAGTGTCTTTCTCTTCGCCCTCTGTCTCTATCGCGCCACACCGACAAAGCGACCGACTCCGCGACCTCTGGGTGAAATATCGCTATCTCGCCTCACCGATTTGGCAAATCGCGATCGATGACGCTTGTCTCACTCAGTACTCGATTCGGTGGAGCGGCGAGTGAGCACCAAAAGCAATCGGTAGACGAGTGCGCCATTTGAGCCAAGACTAACTCGATCGAGTCAACCCTGTGTTTATAAACTTTCCACCGAGCGAGATTTCTTTTCATTAACAACACTTTGTTCAGGGCGAACCATTTTTATCAGAATGGCTTGTTGCTAGGCAGTGGTGATGGAATGGAACAGATGAGATGCAACGAAATAACTAACGCGAGGTGGCAGGAGGCGAACAGTCGAGTCTTTCAAGAAGTACAGAGGAGAGAGATTTCCATATCCGGGAATATCGCCTTATAGGGCATAGCGGGCAGTGGACAGGGCACCATCAAATCGCTCTACGCGCGCTCACTACCTCGCCCAGACTTTCCTTAGTGCTGCCCGCTCACGAGGTTGCCTTTCAGGCTGATTCGAGACACTAAACCGCACTTGGGTCTAATGGGTAGTGGACTGATTCAATCTGCAATTTGTCGTCACAGTTAAGGTTGGTGGTGGCAACTTCTCCATCATCCTCATCTCTCTTTCTCTCTGGGTGTAAGTTTGTTATTTTGTTTGTGAGAGTTATTTATTTATAGTAGCAATCAGTAACTCAGACGAGGGGATTGGTAGTGAGTTGTGAAAGATCAGTCAATGATCTCGAGCATCTGAACATCAGTGAAAGTATGCAAGAATTAACTTCCAGATGGAGGGTCTAGTTTGCACTGTTGTCGTTCTTAGATGATGGGTCAATGAGGCAGATGGAAGGCAAGTTGTCGAACGAGTGATGCCGTGCACGGTTAGGACATTTGCAATGGCGCAACAATGCGGAGGCGGACTGCCCTTGGTTTACCGCAACCATCACTCCAAGTGATGATGATGCCAATCGAGTCGAATGATCGAGTGATACATGCCATCTAGTTTCTCCTTGTAATCTAACATGTGCACTCTTTACCTTGCCAGTGTCTACGTGCCTAAGGTACCCCGAACGCAGAGCTTACGACGATTATGATCGCAACGGTAAGGAGGCTCAATGCAGGTCACTAACCCACTTAATGCGCGTTTGGGTTCATTCTATTTCTCCCCACTCTAACTCTTGGTTGTGGTACACTCGGTGATGGTTTGGCTATCAATTTCCATTTGGCTTGTCCGAGTTGTGTGTGTGTCACTAACGGCTTTGTTTTGTCACAATTGCTCGCGTTGTCACAAATAGACAACTCGCGACAGTCTCGCGTATCCAAGCCAAACGTGTACGATGGTTCTTACTTTGAGCAGAATCGTCCTCACTCGGACAGTTCGCAACAGCGGCAAGTGACCAGTCGACCTCGGTTTGACTGGAACCGTGATGGTAGGTTATCCATAAAGAATGTGATTCACGTTAACAAATTGTTGGTTGACTCGTCCTAGGCCAAACTCCTCGTTACGAATGGTCTCGGCAGTACTACCAGAGCAGTACCACCACTTCAGCCAGACCTGACTACCGCCGGTATTACGAATCGAGCAATCAACATCGCGGGCGAGACCGTGATGACACCCAACGCGGAAACGGTAGCAACTACCAACGGACAGTGTCAGTATCGCGTGGCACCAGTCGCTCTGATGGGCGCCACCTGCCTGGTCCCTACAAGTGGTACAATGAGACATGGCACTGGTCTGACAATCGAACCCGTGGCTACGACCCAGATCTCGATGGCACAACGCTGCCACCTGAACCCGACAAAACCCTGGACGAGGAAGAGTGGGATGGCACTGACTTCTACCGACCTCCCTTCGATGATCGCCACCCGCTTGGTAGAGTGGCACAGCCACTGACTTGGGATCTAACAAAACTCTATATTGTTGTCTCTGTATTTTTCAATTAACTTGGTTGTGGGGCCTCTTTGAATTTTTTTCTCGCTTTGGCTAGCCGTGCTTCTCATCGTGCACTTGTCTTTCCACAGCCATCTACACAAATGGTCGTTGTGATGACTACCAAGCGTGCTACCCCGCCACGGGAAATCTTCTCATTGGTCGTGAAGATCGTCTCAAGGCCTCATCTACTTGCGGTCTTCGACAGCAAGTCCGCTACTGTGTCGTATCCCACTTGAAGGAGAAGAAAAAATGTTTTTATTGTGACTCACGTGACAAATTTAGAGGGACAGCTCGGTACCATGGAATCGAAAATATTGTATCACGTATTGGCAAGAAACGACGCCAGTTCTGGTGGCAGGCAGAGAATGGCATCGAAGATGTCTTTGTCCAATTTGACCTGGAAGCAGAATTCCACTTCACTCACCTTGTTATTACCTTCAAGACCTTTCGGCCAGCTGCGATGCTTATCGAACGATCGCACGATTTCGGTCGCACTTGGCAAGTGTACCAATACTTCGCTTCGGACTGTGCCTCCTCCTTCCCGGGAGTGATGATCGGACCACGCAACCGAATCACAGATGTCATCTGTGACTCGCAGTACTCAGCAGTGGAACCTTCAACCGAGGGCGAAGTCATCTTTCGAGTACTTCCGCCTAACATCCACATAGACGATCCATACTCAAAGGAAGTGCAGGACATGCTCAAGATAACCAACTTGCGAATCAACTTTACCAAGTTGCATAACCTTGGAGACAATTTGCTCGATCCTCGAATTGAAATCAAAGAAAAATATTATTACTCTATTTACGACATGGTGGTCCGAGGCTCATGCTCTTGCTACGGCCACGCCAGTAGGTGCATCCCAAGTAACCGCGAAACTGTACCCGACATGGTATATGGCAAATGTGAGTGCACCCATCACACTAAGGGTCTCAACTGCGAGTTTTGCGAAGACTTATACAACGACCTTGAATGGAAACCAGCTGTCGGTCGACAAACCAATGCTTGTAAAAGTAAGTTGCAATGGTTTGTGGTCCAAGTATATTATAATTTAAAATTTCTTATAGAATGCAATTGTAACAATCACGCTAGTCGGTGCCACTTTGACCGAGCTGTGTATCATGCCACCGGCAATGTTAGCGGTGGTGTGTGCGACGATTGCCAGCACAACACCATGGGATTGAACTGCGAGATGTGCAAAACATCTTACTATCAAGACCCAAATAGAAGCCTAGACGATCCCTACGTGTGTCAGCGTAAGTGCTTCCAACTATTTCTATATTTTTTCAACGAGTCTAAATAATTACTCTATAGAGTGTGACTGTGACCCACGTGGTTCTAAGGACGATGGCAACTGTGACCAGAGCACCAATCTCGACCTCGGCATGGAGGCGGGCAAGTGCCACTGCAAGAAGAATGTCGAAGGTCGACGATGCGACCACTGCAAGCCTGGTTTCTGGAATCTACATGAAATCAATCCTGACGGCTGCGAAGGTAAGCTAGAAGATTGAAGGAATCATCTAATTGAAAGAACTTTGACAGCGTGCTCGTGCAACCAGTTGGGCACTGTGGGCAACCTTGGATGCAACGTCAACACCGGCGAGTGTGTCTGCAAACGCAACGTGGTGGGCCGTGACTGTAACCAGTGTGCGGTGAGTCACTCTCCTCACTACTTTCTTTTTCTACCATGTCAAATATAATTTCTCCATAGCCAAACTACTACGGACTTAGTGCCGACGAAGAGGGTTGCAAGTTTTGTGACTGCGATCCGGGTGGCTCCTACTCTCAGAGTTGTGACCAGGAGACTGGTCAATGTCGCTGTCGACCCCATGTCACTGGACGTCGTTGTGACACTCCCGAATCAGACCACTTTGTACCCTTTCTTGATCACCTGACTTACGAGGCTGAAGATGGTAAAACCATCTCGGGTTCGCCTCGAGTGGTGCCTCGTCAACCTTTCAACGATCAACGCCTCTTCTGGTCCGGCATTGGTTTCATGCGCTTTGAACCACATTCTGGTGTAGAGTTTGTCGTCGACAACATACCTACTTCAAAAGTCTACGATGTAGTGGTTCGATTTGAGCCGGAGATTACCGGTCGTTTTGATAATGCCCAATTGGTGATCAAGCGGCCATATGGCATCGATAAATATGGCCCGTGCAGCAACTACTCCCGTAATTCGAACGACTTGGCTTCCTTTTCATTGTCTTCGACTGAACGGCACACTATCATCAACTCGGTTTGCTTAGAAAAGGGACAGCGTTATCTGATTGAATTGAAGGTGAACGAATTTGAAAGGCCACCTAATGATCGGGAATCTCCTTCAATACTTATCGATTCGGTGAGTAGCAATGCGGTCTAGTGGCAAATATTTGTAATAACTCTTCACTCTTCTCTTTGCTTCATAGATTTCTTTGGTTCCTCGCGTGGATGATATTGACTTTTTCAAAGAATCACCTGAAATGGAACGTCGTCGAGTTGACTTTGAACGTCGTTGTCTCACAACCTACCACACTCTGAATCGCATAGCAGAAATAGACGAGTACTGCCGAAGTCTGTTGATGAGTGTGGGATTTTACGTCTACGACGGTGCCTATCGTAAGTAGTAACCGATTCTAGTGTGATTTCATACCCTGATGAACATTTCTTTGCAGCGTGTAACTGTGACCTGACCGGCTCTTCCAGCTCGGAGTGCCAACCGCTAGGTGGACAGTGTATCTGTAAAGTGAATGTGGCCGAGAGAACCTGTAGTCGGTGTCACGTTGGCTTTTATGGCTTTGGACCCGACGGATGCAAAGGTACCTAGATATTTTAAATGAGATCCGGCTTAACTACTTATTTCTAGCTTGCGATTGTCACGGCTATGGCTCGCTGGATAACTACTGCGATCACAGCACCGGTCAGTGTAATTGTCGTCCAGAGACGTATGGACGACAATGTGACGAGTGCCAACCTGGTTACTGGAGTTATCCTAACTGCCAGAGATGCAACTGCAATGGTTTCTCAGATCTGTGCGACTCAAAAACTGGTAGCTGCATCAACTGCCGTGCTAACACTTCGGGCACACACTGTAACGAGTGCGCTGAAGGTTACTATGGCGATCCATTGGGTGTTCTCACTGGTTCCATTATGCCTTGTCGTCAATGTCCATGTCCGGGTGTGCTTGACTCGGGTATGTCGCATGCCAAAACGTGCGAACTCGATCCACGCTCCGGAAACGTCATTTGCCACTGCCATGTGGGCTACTCTGGAGAACGATGCGACCACTGCGACGAGAACTACTATGGAGACCCCAATCTTCCGGGTAGTGAGTGCATTGAGTGCGAGTGCAACCAAAACACCGACATCAGTCAGCCGGGTAACTGCGATCGTCACTCTGGAGAATGTCTCAAATGTCTCTACAACACCGGTGGAGCACAGTGCCAGGAGTGCAAACCGGGCTTCTACGGCAACGCACTGGAACACTCTTGCGCCGAGTGCATCTGTCACCCTCTTGGCACTGATCCACGCTCTGCTTTCTGTAATCAAACCAGTGGTCAATGTTCGTGCTTGCCCAACGTGGAAGGCCAGTCTTGCAATGTATGTGCTAACAACCACTGGAACTTGGCCAGCAATAAAGGTTGTGAAGCATGTGACTGTGACCCACAAGGTTCGCTCTCCATGAAGTGCAACGAGATTGATGGCCAGTGCCACTGCAAGCCTACATTTGGCGGACGTCGATGTGATGAGTGTTTGCCAAACCACTGGGGCGACCCACGCGTCCAATGTCAGCGTAAGTAGAGCGGTTACAAGGTCTTACACATCACTCATTCTTGTCTTACGTCTAGTATGTGATTGCAACCTCTCTGGCTCCCAGTCGATGCAGTGTGACAAAACCAACGGCTCGTGCGTATGCATTTCCGGAATCTCGGGTGCTCGTTGCGATCGTTGTGCCCGAGGATTCACTGGTACTGCACCGCACTGTGAGGCTTGCGGAGAGTGCTTCGATAACTGGGATTTGATCATTGAAAAGCTCAAGAATGAGACATTTTCTTTGCTCGACAAGGCTCGAACCATCAAACAAACCGGAACCACTGGTGCCTACACTAAACAGTTTACCCAAATCGAATTGAACCTCAATGAAGTAGATAAAATTCTCAAAGGACAAAACATCAATGAAAGAGAACTCGAATTAGTAGAACGTATGATTTCTGAAGGCAAGAGCAATTTGAATGCATTGAAAGATACGCTTAACAACCACGAAAAAACGCTTGATGACACAAAGTCTAGCGTGATTGATTTGAATTTTAAACTCGATGGTTTGCTCAACAAGTCGGCTGAACTGAAATTGTCTGCTGAAGATCTGAAAGAACAGGCATTGGCATTGCAAGAGGCTAATGTAGAGGGAGCGTATAACATTACCAAAGATGCTCAACGACGAAGTCGAGCTTCCAAGAATCTAGTACAAGAGTCGATCAATATTCTGCTTGAGTCGGAAAACAAACGTCGCAACACTGAGTCCTTGATCGACCAGACACGCGGCAAGCACAATTTGACTTTCATAGAAAACGAGGGCTCTCTGCGAGGAATTCAACGAGAAATTTCGGAGATGGAGGGTATGCTGCCCAATATCAACCATATGGTTTGTGATGGCCACTCTACCATCGACGATTGCCACACCTTGTGCGGTGGGGCCGGCTGCGGTAGATGCGGCGGGGTGAGTTGTACCAAAGGTGCTACTACCAAGTCGTCCAATGCACTCGACATGGCCAAAAATGCCGAGAGCTTGCTTAACGAGAAGGACCGACAAGTCAAAGATGAGTTACGGCGCATCACCGAGGCACGGATTAAGTCAGACGAAGCACTGGAGGAGGCACGAGCTGCTTTCAATCGCATCATGCAAGCGAAGAACAAATCGGAAAATACGGCCTCTGAGGTTAACCAACTGTTAGAACAGATCAACAAGTTCATGCAGGATGAAGTTGCCCAACCAGCTGATATTCGAAAACTAGCTGAAGATTGCAAGAAGAATGTTATCTCACTCACCCCAGATGAGATAAGAAAGTTGGCATCGGAGATTAATAGTACTATCGCGGGATTGAAAGATATCAATCGCATTCTAGATGAAACCAGAGATTCGTTGATTCGAGCAAATGATCTCAAGATCAAGGCCGACCAAGCCAAGTAAGAACATCTAAACTAGATGGATTAACTAGATTGACTAACGGTTGATATTTGTAATAGAACAAAGGCTAATGACATTCTGGCACTGGCGGAACGTGTCAAACAGAACCTGGCAGAAGCTAAGCAGGCACAGGAGAAAGCTAAGCAATCTATTGACCAGGCTAATCAAGCAATTGACAAGATTGGCCAGGATATGACATCGGTATGTCACTAATTGTGCACTTGAACCACTTCCTATTGATCATGAGTTACACCTTAGATTGACAGCGAAGCTGGCGGGGCTAAGGACAATGCCGAGAAGGCCGCCAGCAAGATCGAACAGCTGAATCAACGTTTGAGAGATGTGAATCAAAAGTATGCAAGCAATCAGTTTAACATTGAAAACGCACAGCGCGAAGCAATTAACGCCACTTCGTTTGCCAATGAGGCCAACCGGGTAAGATTATTGGGTCAACCAAAGGGTTCACTAATTAAAAACTTCTTGTACAGCATGCTGATGATTTGGAGAAAAAATACCAACAGGCAGAGCTCAAGTTGAAACAAAAATCACAGGTGAGCGACGACCTCAAGAAACGAGCCAAAAACTTGAAAAGCAATGCTTCCGAGCTGTTGGGCAACGTTTCGCGTAAACTGCAAATGATCGAAGGTATAGTTGGCTAGTCCGCACTAAATCTTGATTCGCATCAATCACAACTTGTTTGTTGCAGAATTCGAAAACGACATCGACAACAACGAGCATCGGTTGGATGAGTTGAGGAAGAAGATCGAGGAACTGGACAAGGAAATGAAGAACCACTTGGAGCATATCGAGAGACAATCCAAGTACTACCGTGAGTGTCAGGCATAGAGCATGTCCTGACACCGACCAATCAAGGTTCACACTCTATTCTCCTCTTCCTACTCCATTATCTTCACCACCCATTTCATTTAACAACACATCTTTTTGCACTTTGATTTGTATTTTTATATTGTTTTTATGTAATTGATTTTTTTAAATACTCTAGTTTATTAACACGTATAATTTTCTATATTGATTTATATTATCAAAATTTCAAATAAAAATTTTACTTAAACACAGTAAATTAATTTGTTTTGGTTAGAAAATTAACAAGCTAGTTTTTAGAACAATTTTACAATTTTAAACAAAAACAGAAGCACAAAACAAAAACTTAACTCGATGTTTCAGACAATGACATCTATAAAGCAAACACTTTCTTTGAATACCAAGTATTAAAGGTCAGAATAGGTTTGACTGTGACTATACTATAAATAAAGATATACAGTAAAATGCCTGCAATTCGCGTGCCTTTAATTCGCAAGTGCCGTTAATTCGTAATTCGCGTTGGTATTTTAACATATTAACATAACTCCCTTCTAACATATTTCTATACAAAAGTGCCGATAATTCCTATAATTCGCAAT
>DVQH01000752.1:0-18581 GCA_018231625.1 Papilio phestus | reverse complement strand
AAGTTTGGGAGCGACAGCTCGTATCTCAAATAATAATACTCTATAGAAAACCTACTAAAACGCCTATCAATAATTATAATTGCAAAGAAGTAACAAATCAAATTGCCCACAATTACAAGCCAGTTGATAATATTGAATCTACTATCAATTACTAGACACCTTTAAAAATATTTGTAACAAATTACATTCGATTAATTCACGACATGCAAAAGACCGACAGGGTTTGTATCGCAAAGTAAATTGATTACACGCAAAAAGTAATGGATGTTTTAACACAAGTAGCACTAGAAAAAACATTAAATTGTAATAAAGTAGACAAACAAGGCGTTGACCGACAAACAAATATGTTACTTAGTAATAGAACAATAAATGAATCAGTATACAACTGACTTTAACAACAATGCGTTAATTTACCTTGAACATAGACAAAATAGAACAAACAACCGAGTGATGTTCAGAAATATTGCATCCTTATTAATATGTATTATAAAACATATTGTTCCCACCGTTTATACATGAACTAGCCTTTGTTCGCGACTTCGCCCGCTTAAAATTAAAAAATGCCTATGTTATACACAGATAAATTAGGCTTACAACGGTGAAATAATTTTTAAAATCGGCCCTGTAGTTTTTGAGTTTTTCAATACATACGATAAATTATGCCTCTTTATAATATTATTATAGATAATTAAGGACAACAAAACATTTAGTACATTTCGTCGATGGAAACCTACGGTTAGTCGGGAGGAGCTCCGTGACAAGACGTCACCTTGATAAACCAGGGTATAAAGTGTACTTATTATAGAGTTTTCTATGGCTAACTTATGCTTTCTAGTAGACCAAGCTTTCTTACGTCATATCTTAATAGATTACACGTGCCAGACTGAGTTAACTTAACTATATCAGTTAAGTACAGAGAACTCTGTGCGAATTGAAACTAATTACATCGCTAACACCACGCCCACGGCCGAAACGAGCGCCGAATGATAATTACTTCGGCGGCGGCTATAAGTAAATACATGGCAGAAAGCAATGTATTAACTACTAGCTGTTGCTCGCGACTTCGTCCCCGTGAAATTAAAAACTATAGCTTATGTTACTCACTGATAACGTAGCTTTCTAATGGTATAAGATTTTTTAAACCGGCCCAGTAGTTTTTGAATTATTTCAATACTTACAAAAATACAAATCTTTCCACTTTATAATATTAGTATAGATTACACGAAATTTAACTTGATGAATAAAGTTTTTGGTAATTTAGAAACAGAATGGTAACAAATGTTCAAAACTTTCAGATATAAACACACTCATACTAATATTTTTATATATTTTATATTTCATACGAAAGTTTAGATGAATGTTTGGTTACGTATCTCCAAAACGGAAGAAAGAATCGCAATGAAATTTGACTCAGATTTAGAACACAGTCTGAAAGACCACGTAGAATTACTATGTTTTTTTTTTTATTTTCGCGCGGAGGAAATTCGCAAAAACTAGAAAAAAACATAGGGTAAATAATCACTCAATAACAAATATTGTACACATCTCTATAAGTCCCAGAGACGCATCACAACTTGCAAATTTTTTACTTCAATCTTTTTATGCAACGAACATTCTAGATAAAGATGTAAGCATTTCACAGATAACGCAAAAAATAGTCATGTCACAACAAAACGGTAATTGATTACAACAAAAAGTCTTGACTTGCAAAATTCGGCTACGCTAATTCGTATTGAAAGGTTTGAAAGCTTATGATTAAATATATGCAGAGAATATTGTATGTTTTGGTTGTTGAAGTGTGGATAGCAAAAAACTAAACCGTCTTACTTCTTACCTACAGACGATATTACATGAATTTTATAACTCAAGAGATCCTGTTTCTCTCATAAATTAAAATTAGACAGCACTATGATGTTAAATATATTATTACAGTTTAATTCCGTACACAAAGATTTTAAGTAAAAAGAATTCAGTTGACTCTGGAAAAATTCCATTCAATCACGCAAGAGAACATCTGCAAAGACTTAACACTTTCATTTCACGTTAAGAATCGTAAATATTGTACGTAAACGATTAAAGTATAAAAACTAAAACTGTACATCGTCGAGGAACTCTGAAACTCGTTCAGCTGTGAGCTTAAACCGAGTTGACGTGGCGCGGACGCGGGCGTTGTCGAGAGCGGTCAATTACCAAGCGCGCGCATTTGCGCACTTCATTTCGGCAACCGCGTCAAATTACTGTAATCATTTATACCGTCTGAAAGCCATCTCATAAATCTTAGGCGAAATTGTATGTTCCGTGTAGAACGAGTACAACTAGTTAGTAATGATTCATCGGAAAGCGTGTGCGGTCTCTCTCCACATTAGGAAAAAAATCATTGAAAAAAATAGCTAAAATGCTTTCAGAATTATCATTATTATGACATAAATACGGCATATTCTAAAACCTTAATACAAACAACATTACCTCGTACATTCCTTTTCTTATCTCTATTTTCTACATTACTAAAACAAGTAAAATAGTTTTCACTCCTGCAATTTAGACAAAATTAGAGACAACGGCTATCGACCACACTTTTAAAATAAATGGCTCAATGCATCTTTTTTTATTAAATAAAATATTGTTTGAACACATTCAAACAATCGTTTTCGTATACCTACGTATTTATATCGGATCTCATGAGATGAAATGTTAAACAGGCGTTCAAACCAAAAAGAACAAGGTGAAACATGACGTATGATTTTTTTAAAGCCGCTCCATTAATCATTGTGTGGTGCATCAGGATCAATATTGGTATCGTAATGCGTTCATATTTAATCTTTTATATTTATAGCATTGAGAACTAATCTCTATATTCTCAAATATTGTTATGACACGGACTATGTTTTTGTTTTGTGTGAATGTATTTTTTAATTCCAACGTTTCAACACATCATCAAAAACATTTTAATGTTCATCTAGGTCATCAAAGTAAAGCTTACTTTTAGTCTTCAAAAACTAAAAAACATACATACGAGTATGTAGAAATTAGCTACTAGGCCTCATTTTACGTTGTGTGACCCAAGCGAAATGTCAACAAGTGTAATTAAGTACGGAGGTCACACGTAGTCAATTTGTATAAACATTGAACATATCCTTATCTGTCCTCATCTCACAGAGTAGGTGAAAAGCCGTACACCAGCAACTAATTTAGCGGCACTACAATTAAAAATGTTCTAATGACATCGCTCTATATACCTCGATACTGTTTTATGCTTTACGCAGCGTTGCCATGTGGGCTTCGTAACGGACGATGAGAACACCAGTTACCGCTTTAATACCGAAAATCGAGCTATATCCATCTGTTGAATTATTTATTAAACACGTTATTGCGATGCGGAAGTTCGTATCATTCGTAGTTAAAAAACTGGTAAGTAATTCTGAATTACAGTAATTTTTTGAGCCAAACGAATAATCAATTAATAAAGAAAACATTTATTAAATGAAAACGCAAGATTAATTTTGCAGTTTAAGTGACACTTCGAATATTTTTAATAGATGTGCCTGCCCCTTTACAAAGTAACATCGCTATCTCAAATCGAAAAGTCAAATATGTATGGAACTGACAATATCATTCGATAAGTCACGTGCTTGTAACGTATTCATTTTTATACGTTTTTTACACATTTTGTCGATTCTACTAACGATAATCGAAGGTCAATTTGTTTAGGGGGGACTGCTCTTTATAGGTATTCCTAACGAGAGAAAGGACTGGCCATATTAAAGTTTTAAAAAAAACAAAAGAATCAAACAATAGTCTTTATTTCTCGTGATGCGTCATCAATAACGTAAGACATTACGATCAAAGTTACGAGCACGAAATGTTACGAGGCATTAAAGGTCAATGATATTATGTTTAGCGTGTCCGGGCGATAGGCAGAGCAAACAGCGCATTGAGGCACAGTCGATCGCGACCTCGATCTATAAGGAAATACAAGTTGCGCAACAAAAGACAACTGAGATGACCTTAGTACGGGGTCCGTGTCAAACTTGATGATGCTTGAAATGTACCTTTATTTGCGTCATGAGGAACTTTGGCTAATGGAATCGACATGAAGGTCCAGAAAGACCAAAACATTTAGAGAAAAGGCAAAGGTAGCTTTGCATGTCATATTGAGATACCTAGAAACATAATATACTGGAAAAAGTAAAAAGAATTTACAACAAAACTTTCCCACGAACGTACAGAATTACCAGAGGAATGAATAGTCTTTTGCAATAAAGTTTCGAAATAACTTTGAAAGCAATCGAGATACAAGACGATTCAAACTTCGCGGTGGATTATTATACCTGGCCACTGGGTCACCGCTTGTTGAATTTTCAATTTTCCATTTCGTTAAAAAATCACACACGAATTAACACGGCCGAACCGCACAGCTACTGTGTGTGAAATTTATAATGACACCTAGGAATCCGTAACTAAGGCGATTACTTACGTGTGCTTTTAAAACTATACCGCTGAATGGATTCATGTCATTATACGAGAGCAAAAACAAAATCTTTTGAACTGATTAACTACACGACAATAAGAACGTAAAAAATACTATAAGAACAAGAAGTTTTGATAGCTTCTTCATAGCGCTTATGAACTGTAACTTCAAATGATAATAATAATTAATGTTTTTTTCTTATAATTCCTGGAAATATTGACTGAACGAAGTTCGTTGTCATAGCAACATCATAGTCTCCGTGAATAAGACATTCGACGTTAGACACACGACTTGCCTACTTTCGCAGCAGTAAGGGGCCAGACGTGCCGGCGAGCAGCCACCAATGAAAGATAATTAACAACGAAATTGGCCGGAGACAGCTAGACGCCTTACTTCTGTGGCCCGTCTTGCATTACGCCCGCAATAATAACACACCTCGCTGACACCGGGCAATTAAAAAACTATGGAACGCCCCGTTTCCCACACACCGGAGATGTATGTGTGTTTTGTGATACGACAGGACTGGAGACGTCGAAGGAAATTGTTTGAATCGAGGTGAAAGCGTCGTACAGCAAGGGGCACCATTACTGTACAATCATTGTAATCAAGATGATATTAACGTCGCTATGAACACTGCACCTCTGTGCGTAGCGGCTCGGGAACAAATTGCAGTTTCATTAGTTGCGGCCCGTCACGGACGACGATCGCGCGCGGCCGCCTCACGCTCTGATTTGCATATCGCAAACGAAAGTGTAGCGGCGAGTTGGATCGAGGTATACTGCTATTTAGGTATGCAACGCTAGCAAGTGCAAAGACCTCGTTAAATATAGTTCCATTTCGCGAAAGAGCGTGGCGGCCGCGGGCATTTAGACCGCTATAGATTACCATCTGCGTTATCTTCGGACGGGTAAATAGCTAAGAATCAGACTGAGTAATCGAATTACACGATTTATGGGTAAGTGGAATTTAAGCTAAATTTCAAATTAATAATCTTTAATCTTAAAACAAAGTTGTGTAGGTCAACAGAATCGTCAACGAGAAGGTAGTAGTTACTTTACGTGCAGAACAGCACTAGCGAACGAAACGAAAAATTATTTCATGGCTTCAGTTGTACCATTTCGATTTTCTCGTGCGAAAGTTATTCGTAGCAGCGTCGAATAATTTTCTCTATAATACAAAGCTGACAAGGCGTGAAAACTACTCTTTATGCCTAAACGCGTCGATAATCGATAGCAAACAACCGTCAGTTGTTTAACATTACAGCAAAAGTGGGGCGAGTGAAAAAGTGAAGTATCTTCAAATGCACCAGTTACCCAATTCATGAGAGCGGAACCAATGAGGATAGCAACGCTGTGCCACCGCGACGCCGGTCTATTGTGGTAGCTGGGATTAGATAATGTGCTGCCGAGACACAATGGTAACGATTTCGCACTTGAGTTAAAACAGCGAAAGTTTTTTTGAGGTTAAAAGGTAAAAGTAAGGAGTCAAAATAATAAATCTTGTTCGAAATATAATTCCTTGTTGCTAGTTTAATCTGAAGCTGATCGACAACATTCTGTCCAACATTTGTGATATTTATATCACAGAGTTTTGACTCTAGGAATTAGTCCTCCAAAGATTTAGTCAATATGGCATTCTATGTGAATTTATTTTGTTCAATTTCACCTTCCCTGTATACTCATCGTTTGGTTCACAGCAGTATTAGAGCGGTAATTACGACGCCGCGAAGTAGGCTGTCTGTGATGGATTTCAAAATATTGTCGTGTAGGTAGCCAGCCGCCGCCAGGTGGCGTCGCCAGCGTTTACATTGCAACAATCGCCTTAATGGGAATTAGGAACGCACGATCCACGACTTACCTACAATAATTATTGCCTGGGTCCTTAATTTGGATTCTAATGAATAGCGAACAGAGTATCTACTTTATAAATCCGTTATTGTAAAATTAATGATGGTTACTAATATTATTCGTAATATTAACATTGTTTGTATTGAACAGATTATCTTCGATACAATTCAACTCATCTGCAAGCATTCATCCTAAAAATTTTAAAATTTCAAATCTCAACTAATTTAACTAACCTAACAAAATGCAACAAATGCGTGAGGCTAGTTACACCTAACAAAAAGTAAAGTTTTCAGTAACGACAAGAGAAATGAGAAGTGCGACACAAAAGATTTTGAAACGTCACGGATACAATAGAGAGAGCGGGTTCGAAGCGACCATCATGCATTACTAATCACTCCGGCGTGCGGTTCACAGCAATCGTCTGTGCTGAAGCTAGGTTTCCATGGTGCCTGATATTACAAAAGTACACAGATGGACGAGGACCACGAACGCACGTAGCTAACAACAATTTAACGAAGCTACCTCGCTGCTGGTCTTTTGTATAATATTGCGATGCCACTGTCGTACTGTTTTCATGGCGTGTATGGGCTGACTTGCGTATGTTCGCAGAATAACTCAATGGAAACCTACCTTTATTCAGTAAAAGCAGACACGCAAGGACGCGATATCATCTCGACATTGACGCTCAGTGGACAATTGAATTTTTTAAACGGTGACTATTACATTATATTGTTCAAATAAAGATTTAACAGACGATATAATAAGACAAGTGCTATGCGATCAGTCATTCGGTAGGATAACATCTAAAGCTCTGTTTGCATTAAAATGGACAAAAAGTATACAAGAATCTTATACACTTTTGTACCTATTTAATTGTGTATCATCTTTATCAAATGCTATGAAAATATTAAAGACTATTTAAATCTCTTAATATATACCTAGTTCGAATTCATTGCCCGTACAATTCATTATAATTGAATTAAGTAATTACATTAAGAGCAGACGCTCCATATTTCAGGTAATTTCTCGTAATTACACATTCAATTCGAGTTTATATTAAGAAATTAGAATTTCAAATGAGTACATGCATTTCGAAAGAACTTATCACTACTGGAATTATATTAAATACATTAAACAGTAACACTTGCTGGTGCGGACCTCACAAAAAAAAAACCGTAAAATACAAATTTCAATTATTTTTAATAAGCAAACCCTATTCCATTGACATCAGCAACAGCAGAGGAACTACAGATGTTTACAAAGAAATCAATGTTCATATTTTATTCACTATCTGGGCAAAGCAAAAAACCATGCATCCGAAACTTTTTCGATGTTTGAGTAACTAGAGAAATTCTGTTGAGAAGGCAATTGAATTTAAGATTATCAGTACTTGAATAGTAATCGCTTTTGTTGCTCTATTTTTTACAACTAAATTCACGCAGCATATTAAGAGATAAAACTGTGGTAAAACTGTGTATGTCAAAGCAAATGCCGATTAAGCAAACCAATTACTAGAATCTAAATCCTTTAGCGTCCTCTTCACATAAAATTTCATAACTACCATTTTACTTTTATTTGATCATATTCCTCTTCGCGTATTAATTTATTGTAGCGGCACCGCGTATTACAAAACGGCTGGCTCGTGAGAAATAGAATCATAAAGCTATCTTTAGGTTACAGGAGACCTCCTGTCGCTTATCATTTCAACATTCAATTAACATGGCGTATTTTAGAATGTATTTCTATTTATGTTGTATACGCTAGTTCCTATGATATACAATTTGGGTTACTTTGAGTTATATTGTATGATTTATCAGAGTAAGAATAAAAGGATCATTTCGATTGATTGTAAGATGGACAACATTTATTATTTGGTATTATTGGATAAATTCAACATTTATAATGATAACGTCACTGTCTCTAAAACGGCAGCGGAAATCCACAGTTGACTTGCTTGTTCTATCTTAAACAAATACCCCAATAAAAATAAAACTATATTTCCGTCAACTCAGAGCCATGCAACCTTGGTAGTTCAACAATCGTGGCAAAAATTTATGTTAAGAATTTCTCGAACACTAACAAGTTCTTCCGGGCTAACTGCATAGCAACATATGAATTCGCATTAACGACATTTAAAAATATCAAGTTTACTACACTTTTCAATTAATACAATTAATAAGTGGTAATTAAATATATTTGAACCAATTTTTCCTGTTTACAATAACCGTTTATTTCCGACCGCAACGGCAAGAGTTGCCGGAGACGTGGTCGGTCTCTAATAATGAATATTTGGATTTAATTGTATAGTCAAACATGTCGAGTAATATTTGCCATGCTTTGGTTTATGATTTAGATAGACTAATTTCTAAGCGAGTTCAAGAACCGCTTTCCTTGAAAGTACAAATTTGATTTCAGCAAGTCCAAATAGGACATGCAGTGTCTTAGCAAACACTATAGAAAAAGATATCGATACAAACATAAACCGCTTTATTCCGACGAGTGGGAAGTATTTGATATCTGAATCTGATATCAAAAATGTTGTTTTGCACTCTTGGTCACTATAAAATAAAGTGACGACGGCAAAGTATTTTCCTTGCATTTATAAAAACAACAAATTCGTATTCATATTTTATGATCGCTGAACAACATTTGCGTAAAATGCAAACGATTCTGCGGACAAAAAACTTATTCATTCAGAAATCGGTTATAAATAACCGATGACAGATACTGCATTCAGGAACATCTTAAAGATAAATTGCTTTTCGTTAGCAAAAGCAATTCATTAATTCTTTATCGTTGTAAAAAATACTGAAACATACTGCCGAATTATTATTGCACATAATAAACAAATACAATTTCAATACACAATTACAACTTCCATAAATAAAAATGAAGAAAACAGTTCATACTGAAGTTCGGCTTCCGGTCTACAAATTCCTGCAAATCAAGTATTGACCCAACAGATTTACAAAATGGTAAGAATGACAAATGAACATAAATTTTGCGAGATTCTCATTCAGAAGCTACAGGAAGGTACGTCTGATAGCAACCGACATGTTGCAGTTATAATTACCTCCGTAATGGAATTTAACGGAATCGATAATACAGCATAACTATTTAACCCAATTAAATAAAAAAAAAGATGAGAAAACAAGCAAAAACACACTAACATTTCATAATACGCTGTATAATCTGTAATTTTACCCTAGCAGCAGCAATGTTTAAAAAGCTACCAGTCATTTTACAAAATAACATAGATATCGTTATCCCGCAGTCTACATTTACCACAAACAAGATAAACAATGTAAGTATCAGAATAAATTCCTTTATAAAGCTTCGTCGATACTAACTCATATAAATTAAATAAAGAACTACAGAGCTGCGGGACCACACAGGATCTATAGGAGCTGCCATTACGCGCCACTTGTTCGGGAACTAGAAACTTATAGACGGAACAACTTGGAGGAAACATTCTGAAGCGGACTAACTTTGCCATCGAAAAGTTGTTCTATCATATCGCAGAGAGAATTCGCTACAAAAATAAAATCAAACGACAAGAATTGATTTTTATTTTTTTCTTTTACACCTAATCTTTTTCCGTCATTACAATTATTTCTACTAGTGTAACGACATCATAAAAATAAATCCATTTTAGCAGATGTTTTTCTTTCTTCTAAATCTGACCACTTGTCTACCAGATTATTCATTTACACGGTGGCATCGTTAAACATGTTCAGAAATTACCACATAATCAAATGGTGACTGTGGCCACATTTAATGTGTAAAATTTAATTAATAACGCGACAAACGTCAGACAGGTGTGTCTAAATGGGACGCTAACTGAATTACGGCATGCGGTAGAAAATTAATGATGCGCACAGTTAAATCTCATATACATAAATTTCAAAGTGGACATCGGTTAAAATAAATTAACCATATACATAATTAAAAACATCACACTTGATCGTAACTTAGTACTCTACCGCATATAACGTTATAAAACGATACTAAGCTTGTTAAATAGGTAGTAGAATATCTTAATTTTCTTCCAATAAATAGAATTTAAATTGTTTCCCTTTTTAATCAAGCTTTCACCATTATCCTACTTGTAGACGATAGATGGTATGAGCTATCTCAATTCTCAAATCTCAATATAATTTAAAGAACCTTTTAAAATGTTCATAGTCTTCATCAGGGCGCAGTACCTAACTTCGGACACCTGCGTTCGCCGCGGGCCGATCCATCGATAGCTCAGCTCTCAACACTCATTTCACGTACAAACTGTTATCTCAGGATAGCCGGCAACGGCACTACAATTACATGACTCGACAGCGTCTTGATAATTTTGCACCATTATTCCAATGCACGCTGAATGTGTGTCGCTAGTGCGTTTAGAAAGTCAAATCGTCTTGAGCATATATAATATATACATAGGTATATTACATTCGATTTGTTGGTGCATCAGTGCTTTAGTAGAATTTATCATATCAGGTAGATAATCGTATTGGAAAGACAACAGTTCCTTAATCAAGCTCAGATTTTGTCGTTTTTTCTTCTTTTGTAGGTATTTAAGTACATTTTTGTATAATTGTAAATTGAATCGGAAAGATGAATATGGCGCGTTGAATATTAACCATAACATTATCGATCTTTTTCATTTGTTAACCATTCCTAAAATTGATACCTGAAAAGTATCAAATATTGAGGAAAAAAATTCTCGAACATTATAAACGTGATTTGCCTGAAGCCACTTGAACTTTAGCGTACAAGTAAAGGTTATCCGTCTAGTTTAGAACCCATTACAAGTTGTAGATCATCAGTATGCGCGGTGGCTACGCAGCTGTACTCTTATCGTCTTTCAAACTTAATGGTTTCGTTTGCAGTGGCCATTACATTACAATGATAAAATGATGAGAAATGTAATTAAGTAATACGTGACTAGAACATTGCTATTTTAACATTGCTATTATAACTTTAATACAGTTAATCAGGATAAATATAAAATCAAGAAATACGTCACGCAAGCAATTTTTCAATTTAGAAACTGTTAAAAACCGTTACCTATTTAAAAAGCAAACAAGACAATTTTTATACATTCCCCCAATCTGATAAAATAAAGATGTCTTACAGAAGGGAGTATCACAGAAGCAAAAAACTGGGTTGAACAAAAAAGCACAGAGTTAAGTCTAGATGCTCTCCAGAGATCTCATTAATTTTTTGTCGTGTGCTCACTTGTTAGTTGAAACGTGACTTGTTCTAACAAGCGTTTGATTGTGAGAAATTACAGTTCGCGACACAGTGTCACCGCGAGACAATAAAACAAGCAGACATGTCGACAGACTAATAGATATTGAAAATATTCATGTTGCAAGTTACAAAGGCTTGATGCGACAGGCGTGTCGTAGCCGGCGTGCTCCCAGTGACCGTGCGCAGGCGCATTCGCTTCACTTTCACACTTTCACTGGGCCATCGCCCTCGTCGCCGGCGAGCAATAATGCCACTGCGACCGATGTTGCAAAATAGATTATTCAACAAACATAGCAACAGTCGGACTATTATTATCAAGGAATATTATATAAAGTTTAAGATTTACAAAACTATTGTTATGCCTAGATATTAAGATATTGCAACTCATCGCCGAAAACAACTTCTTACCACAAATATAGCATTCAACGTAGATACTATTATTACTAAGAAGACGAAAGTGTTGACTTTAATAAAGCTTTGTTTTATAAAAGACAAGAGCATCTTGCTGGAATGCAAAAAAACAATGAGCTCAATCGTATCTAGCCTAGAACTAGTCAATCAACACTATAAGAAATACACAACTGCAACATTAAACGACAGGTGCCGCCGACCATTCTTTTAATTATGTTGTAGTAGTCACACAGACAACCAATTAAAATCAACGAGAGCGTGAAGTAAAAATAAAACTGCGCATATGGTGTCCAGAAAGAAGCCTGCACTCGAACGGTCGTTGAATCACGTCCCGTCTGATACCTACAGCTTTAGCCTTGTAAAGTTCAAAGGATGTTTACTGAGGAACATCTAGTTGTCTTTTATTAATAATACGAGTGCGGTTGACTTGGGCGGAGTCATTTCAAGGTTCACATGCCCCTTAAGCTCAGCAAATGAACCTGGTTTGCCTCCAAACATTCAAGTTTTGCTTGCGTTGCGGCGTTTAAATATGTAGCGACGAGATATGAGGAAGAGCGCGCGGGCGCCCGCCTTCCCAAGGTGAAATTATTATTAAAACACTACCAACGACCCGGGGCAATCTTCCTCCACTTGTTCAGATCCTCCTTGCTGTAAACTGTTAATTAAAATACCGAGTAATGAATTTTAAATCATACTTTTATGGGCCCAATATCGATTTCTTTATGGAAACAACATACATGGAGGCAATCAAGCAAGCGACTTGTCTGATGTTCAGTGACAATAAATATCTACAACTGTTTACCACGTAATGGATGTGATGGTTCCATGGTATCCGGGTTCAAATTATGCATAATTTCCTTATGAGCCCCTTAAAAGCACCGTTAATAATTTTAATCTTTTGTTACTGCACCCTGCGAAAGAAACTTTTTGAAATAATCCTTGGCGCATTTCGGTATCGATCCGGCGCCGTCGGATAATGTCATTATGCAAACAACACCTTTGTTGCATCGCTTGGCAAGGGGACAATAGCACTATGAATAGAATTATCGTATTGTACCGAATCTGGCATTCAGGTAATCTCTTTTGTAACGGTGCAACAATAACAAGCCTCTGCTTTAAAACATAATGGATGATGTTTAGAAGGTCATTGAATACCAAATAGTAATATGACCAATAACATTCGGATAATGTTTTTGGAACAAACAATATTTGTACAAAAGCCTGGCATTAAAGATTAAAGTTAAAACGAGAACTTTAAAAGTACTCTGTAAAAGTAATACTGAATTCAGTTCAGAATGTTTGAATAACACTAATCTCAACATGGAACCATTCAACGTGTTTGGACACGTGCCAAAAGTGGATATTCCTAATTCATCCTCGACCTGAAATATAATTTTCAAGTAGCAGCAGTACATAGACAAGAATTAACCCCAAATAGAGCATTAAGATTAAAATGAATTTCGATGGTAGAAGTTAATTAATAAAATAAAAAGAAAAAATAATTTCTACATTGGATAAACGATGAATTGAGGGAGTTAAAATAGGCTGTATTTATAGCTATTGCTTGTTTTTATTTAGCAAAACAAAAGTGGTTCTGTTTTCAAGCGCGATTCAAAGGACTGCAGTGCGGAACTTGACGTTTATATTTCGTATTCCGCCTTATAATCCTAAAGAGTATACACTAAAACGAGATAAAAAAAAGCAAAGAGATGAAGATGTTGGTTACCAAGATGATAATGATGGTTATCCTATTAAATTAAAATGCATTACATCAAACTCAAACAAATTGAATTGCGCTATGTAATGAAAAGCTTTACGTCAATTACCTTGCGAGAGCAAGCACGGCGTCGTTTCAACGGAAGTGTTTGACACGTTGACGCACTTGACGTGGCGATGCAGCCAGAGCGTTCCAATTTCAAAATTGGGCACGCTCCCCGTAATGACTTAGCCGGCCACTAATTGCGAAAGAGGCGCACGTAGGGTTGACACACGCTATGATTTTCTACTCATTAGCCTAGTTCCACGCTTCTCGACCACTACGGTGGGTAACTCACGTATCTAGGGGGAAATGTGCCACGACCTATATAATCACTAAAACATAAAAACTAAATGTTAGCCGTAAAATGTAAATTAAAACTCACAGCATTGCATCATTCTTATAAATTTAAGTAATCACCTCCACATGCATTTGACTAAAATGTAGACATAAAATAATTTTCCGTTCGTCAAGGAAAAGAGAAAGCTTTTATGATGGTTTATCTACAATTACTTAAAGAGTTAATTAGTATTAAATGATTCCACTTGTCACTTTTTAAAATCCAAATAGTTAGTGGTAAACAAGTAGAAGATTCCAACAATAACAAAAAATAGTAGACGACACGAAGAATGACTTAACACGCACTTTATCAATTAATGTACCCACCCCTGTTGTGACTCAACAACAAAGATGGCGTCCCTAATACGTAACGAGTACTTAATTCGACTACGTTCCAATTAATGAACAGTCGGCTCCATTGGAATTGGGCCGGTCGTTCTGTTCCCGGGTGAACGTCCGAGGCGGGTGAAAGTCGGCTTGGATATGGGTCAGGTGGTCATTTACCCCCAGGTGAGTTAACGCGGGTTCATCTCCACCCAATCAATGCCTTCGTGATGTAGGTCGAAGGCTGTCCTATGCTTTTTGTGACTTTTACGAGGTTTTTTACGACGTCACACTTTTTACGATGGCGTTGCACTCTGCAAGTTTTAACGCTGGATAGAAATTCAATACGGGCACAAAAACTTGTGTTAAGATGGAAGAAAGTTTTCGTGCTGGTTCATTTGAGTAACTATCCTGTTTCGACACTTTCTACTCGAAATAGTAAATACAGAATATTCAGTTCATAAACAATGTTATATCTAATAAAACGTTTTTAGTGATTTTTTGACCGACTTCTCAAAAGAAGGAGGTACTCAATTAATCTGTACATTTTTTCCACTTATAAGACGCAAACCGAATCAAAATTCGTTCATTCTTATTATTTTTATAATAAGCCAATACAAATCTGACATTTACAAAAATTTAAGACCGTGCAACTCGTAAAATTTCCTAACTGTAAGACATTCATTTGAGATTGGATTTAAAACTAGGTTTCGTATCTCATCAAAATGAATGGGGATTGACATTTGCGATACAAATAAAAATATTAGTATATATTTTGATTAATTTTGTTTGTCAATGCAAATGTGATATGCTGTTAACGCCGGTTGAGCATATTTAAGCGTTTCTGGTAGGTTTGTGTAACAGTACTAGGCTATGATAACGGTCTCCATTATCTAAAGACCCAGATAGGTTGGGTGCATCGTTCTGTCCGGATATAATCTTTGTTTTCCACGAAGTAGATTATCGTGAGAACAATATTATTTATCCCTTTTATTTTAAAGTTCGAGTATGTTGCATTTAAAAAAATACATTATAATGTACTTTTATAATATCTAATACCCCCTTTATCACCTTACTCGACGCTATTACAAAGTTGAAATAAATTTTAGTTTATCCATTACTATTTTCATAGTTTCCGCTTGGTTATTAGAAATCATCGATAGATTGGTTAAGCAAAAAGTTTTCGCTTGTCAAAACATCGCAAACGACCGTATCTAATCTATTGGTCGTAGAAGTTCAGCAACAGTTTAACTATCTCTTGATGCGGTATTAATATTAATAACTGTTATTTACTTAAACAAGCTTTAAACCGCAGTTACAGTTACGTTACATTTCTAAGCTTATCTTTTGGTATTGTTGGTTTTGACACCTTTGCTTAAAAACTAAAAAATCACTAAAAATTCACTTTCAAATAGTAATGTAATAGGACATAGGACGAAAAAGAAGGAGCAAAAGTTTTAAACTCCTCTAAACGTGCGATTTTAATAGGAAGGACCTGGTGAGACATAAAAACTGCCAATGTTTTACGACGTGTTTAGGTTTAGGTATATTTTAACTGCATATATTTAAAGATCTATAAAACATCGCGTAGGAGGAAAAGAATACTATTTTGTGATATAACATTAGATAAGATTATTATTAACTTCAACCAGTTAAACAAGGTAAGATAAGCATCGTCTAACGTGCGATTGAATATCAGTCATGCAAATGTATGCGAATACGAAACCATATTGTATTAATTAACATAATAAAAAAATATCGATATAATCGAGTAATTTTAAACCTAATCGCAATGAACAGATTTCGTAACTCTTATCGGATAGTAACGGTGGTGATAAACAGTAAATACAGTATACAGGGGGTGATACAGTAGATAAAATAGATTTTGTCTTTGCGTTTCTTATCGTTAAAAGCTATTGAAGTAAACATGTTAAACTTTGTATTGAAGCTATTACCAAATATTTGGTCAGATAAGTTACAATGTAATTTAAGTCACATGCGAGCGAAGTCGTAAACAGTGATGTCTACGCTCCGCTGGTCGCTCCTTAATTAAACAGGGGGCTCAAGGACAAACTGACTTTCACCTGCAAGTTCCTATAAGAGAAAGCTTATGTTTTAGAGCCAGTTTTTTCATCCTCCGAACTCTTAAATAAAACAAAATGCCAGCTGTCTTTAGTTGGAGGCCAATGATGACTGCTATCTATCATAGAAAGTTATCAATGTTTTCTTAGAATACGTCCATCGATAAGCGCATTGGAGCCGAACACGTTTTTATTATTTATTTTGATTCAGGAAGTTGCTTTGGGTTTTCATTTTGAGGTGAGGGTACATTGAGGTAAAGTGGTACAAAATTAACGTGCCTACAATAGCAGGGTGAATCAGTACTTAATGAGCTAGGGCGTAACATCCTTCGACTGCGTTTTCACTTAGTTCTGTTTAGGTAGAATTGTGGTCAAGCACTGATCAAAAAGTTAAGAATTAAATTCGCTTCTCACTTAGGATTTATGTTGGACATAGGCATGGTGGATTTTGGATCACGGTAGAAATCACTTCATATGCTTATTTAAACAATTCAACAAAAACAAAATTTCAATCATGTAAAATGCTAATGGATCTAAAATGACAGTCGAAATCAAGATCGAGATTCCTTTTCACTGATCGTATCAAAAAAGGTAATGACATAACCGCAGAGAACAATGATCAAAGGATTTAGATAAATCCGACATCAGACATCGAAAGGGCTCTAAAAGATGCTCGCATCATTCTAACATTTCCTATGTCTCTAATGTAACGCCTGCTATCTCTTACATTCTGTGTAAAACGAACAGAGATAACAATGTCCATGTATCACGGCAGTTACGTAAGGGTTTGTTACGTTTATCAACCGATATCTACCAGGGTTCAATAATCTTACAAAAAAGGATTCGGTTTTAAGAAATTAGACACAGAGTGCTTTGATCCGGTAATGTATTGACTAGATTCAGATCGAGGTCAACTGTAGTATTGAGACATTATAAACGCGGAAGTGTTTGCACGACCTGTTTTCATTTGTCGTGCTAATTTTGTACAAACGACTATAGTTTCTTATATATAATTCTTAGTAGTAAAGATTACTCGATACAATTTTGTTAAAAAAAAATCAAACACACCATTGAAAAAAGACTTCTCTGACAATAAAGATAAATTCACAAAAGCGGGGGAGGGGACATATTAAAATATAAACTAACTTCAACCGTTGGGTGTCCTCCAAATCGGTTTTGTTAAATATAATAATAAAATGTCCGAAATTGGACAAGAACAAAGGTGCAATGCACTCCAACTGCTCACGATCACTAAAACAATAAGATAAGAATTTATTATACTGTAGTACGTTGTCATTTACTTTATAATTTTTACACATTGGTAAAAACATTTTGTCATATTCATAAGTTAGTATTAAACGCTTATCAAGGAAAATCAACTAATTACCGCATCTTAGGCACTTCAGCAGTCCCTTAGTCTCCATCCCATACTAAATTTACCCTATATCTCTTAGTGACCACTTAATAACTCTAGGTATGAATAAGTGCGTCAGTTTATCATAATATTAAAAGTTACAACCAGCCGCACGCCGATCGCTTCTTGCAGTCTCTTTAAATGTTTTTAGCTATGCTTAAAGGTAAAGGGCCTGTAAACCAAATTGTAAAGTGTCTGATAACAATCCAACGTGCAAAATATGGTATGTGATGGATTTTGTTCCCCGACAGAGGCGTTATTTTTAAACCTATCTGAGCCTCCATCAGCCAGTGGTGGGACAGGCCCGAAATTTAACATTTTCTACAATATTTTACTTACATATGTATTCTCGATGATGTTCAATTAGTGACGCTGCACGCGGTTATCGACACTTAACTAAATAGAGCGTGACGCGGGCATTTTTTTGTATTTTTGTATGTATTGAAATAATCCGAAAACTACTAAGCCGATTACAAAAAAACTTGTACCATTAAAAAGCTATGTTATTATATCAGTGAGTAGGCTATGCCTTTTAATTATTTTTTAATTTCACGCGGGCAAAATCGCGAAGAAGAGCTGGTAAATAATAATACTTGAGTAGTACATGTTATTACATGTACTACTTATATCTATATATACTTTATACCTATCCACTGCTACTACTGACGTGTGGATGATCCCAAGGGTTCTCGCG
>DVQH01000751.1:0-18581 GCA_018231625.1 Papilio phestus | reverse complement strand
GAGAGAGAGAGAGAGAGAGAGAGAGAGAGAGAGAGAGAGAGAGAGAGAGAGCCAAGACGTGCCAGACCTGGCTTGGTCACAGTGCGGTGATGACTGCACGGCTGGACACCAGTGTGGTGGCGCTCTAAGTTGTGAGCTGATAACTTTATTTGACTACTAGTGTCCCATGTCCATTCACACACACACACATACGCACAGAGGGACCTTTGACCTCTTTACTCGAGACCGATCAAGCGCAACAATACTACTACCACTCGGTTCCGGCTAGAAACACGAGACAGAATTGTCAGACAGCTTCCGGAGACAGTTTTATATGGATTCACTCCTACACATTTGGAGTCAATTCTCTGTAGATTAGATTGTTTTTAGAATATTGCACAAGAAGTGAGTTGGAGTTAGTTTACTTTTCATAACTGTCATCTGCAGGTGTACCACTGGTCCACATTGACATTCGCGAAGGTTAGCCAATGCGATGTTGCAGTTAGTTTGTGCGTGGAAAATTTTATCTTTTCTCTTGCTTGATACACTTCTCTAGCCAGCTTGATAGTTTTGACGCGCTATCTTACAAGTCGATTTGATAAGCTCGCCTACACAAGACACACGTGTTTTATCAACATGTTTTCGCTTTTTTGTGAAACTAAACTTAAAACAAAAAAGTATAGAATTGTTATTTTTTTCACTATATGATTTAAATTGCAAAAATTCTAAGTTAAAGTTTAACTCTAACTAGCTAGTTCTTAATTATTTTCAAAATTGTTTTCAGTAAAGGTGATAAATATCAGTTGTGAGATAAGAAATATTGCTGATCTTATATCAAAGTATTGGATTCATACAGTTTGATCCTGTTTAGCACAATTTTGAATGAATCTCTGCACGTTTGTTGAATTACGCTTTGCACAACCACTTAATAAGTTAATAATCGCGCCCCGTGTGAGAAATTATTCTTATAAACTATTTTCTTCTTTGACACACGCTTCATTTGTGTGCAATCCAACTCATATTTTGTTCAATTTCAGTACTAAACTCTTTGCTTGATCCTGTAAACTACGCACCATGACATGACGAGTGTGGTTCGATTGGTCAGAGTAAAATGCCCGGTCTGCTGATGGTGTTGCTGGCTCAATGAGCTCTCATTTCGCTAACCCCTTTCTTTCAATTTATTTCTTTTTAGACTGACTGCTGGTCGGTCTGAACTCTCTTTTGTGGTCGCCTCGGTATATGATTGATTTTTGCACACAGTTGTGTTGATTAGGGCCATTGGGTTAGCAGACACTAACAGGACATAAAGGAGTCAAGTCGCATGCTCCTACGGTTGCCTGGTAAGCGTGCACTTAGTAGTGTACCCCTTTGGTGAGCACTAAATCGGGGTCGAAGGTCGTGACCCACTGTCGCGCGAGCTTACCTCAAACAGCGGGAACAAACTGATAGTAAATGTGTGCGCGATTTAGTACAATTTTTGCACTATTTTGGTACTGTTTGAATATTGGTTTAGCCAAACCCGTGCCATTAGTGCACTATAGTGTTGAACTACCTAGAGAATATAATAAATAGGGCTCTCAGAAAAAAACAATGTGTTTACATAGGATAATTTTGAAAGATTTTCTTCTAAAATGCACTATCAAAGTGAATGGTTTTTCGGAAACTTTCTTAGGATTAGTTTTTCCTGAGAGTCTTACAATAAACCTTACACAATGCATACATGTATGCATTAACTGCGGGGGAGTTATCGGTGAAAGATCACAGTGCTCTTAGAGAGCACCACTAACTATTAGTAATAAGTCACACATGTACGGAGTTTGGGTTTGAACTAATTTCTCGAGAGGAAAACCTGGGCCAGGTGAGTTTGTCCTTGTCACTGGAGCTTCGTGTGAGTTGGCAAGATTAGCGACATGTTCAAGGTCATTTCCCTGTTTTGTTTATGTTCACGTAAACCTTCATGTAAACCTGTGAGAGCCTTGACCATGATGCGTTTGACGTGGCTGTTTTCCATCTCCTCTCTCTCTCTGGACTTGATCAAGACAAACGCGCACCTTGCTCTCTATGTATATACTAAGGCTTGGTTTCAATTGTAGTCTCACCCCTCTTTCACTCTCTCTCTCTCTCTCTCTCTCTCAATATTATTCACAATATTTAAAGCTTTGTCTTGCTCCCTTTTCTTGGTTGAAGAAAGTGAAAACGTTGGGTTTAAAAGAACAGACTAGGGCAGACGGTCAGAGAGTGAGAGAGAGAGAGAGAGAGAGAGTAGTAGTAGCGCTCATCTGTGTGATGGTCACTAAATCACCCGACACATCGATGCACAGCTTTCATTCATCATTTCCGAGCTAGTCTGGGAACGTGCATACATGGCTCGTGGTATACCTTTGTCTGGTGCCTTTGACCTATTGACCTCGGTCATCTACCAAGCACACTGACCTTGTCTCAGTTCAAATTGGCTTGTTGCGCAACAATAACTATACGAAAATTGAACTACAGAACCTGTGCGAGAGTGGTTCTCACAGGACCGATGTCCAAACCGCATCCCTTGCCATTGAGAGTGGCCAGTGGCTCGCCGGGCGACCACGGGGAGGACCAGGTGTCACTACTAAGCAAATCGGAAACCGTTTCGAGGTCAGAGGTTAACTGGTTTGCTGACTTTGTCACTTATGTCCTGTTGTTTTGCCCTCTCAGCTATCGAATCACTGTAGGTGTCAAAGTGAAGAAGGAAATAGTGGATGCTGTCATGGTGATTCATGTCGCACCAAACAGTGCTATTGGCGGTCATTCCACGCTCAGACACCAGTGCTGATTGGAACAGTAGCGATTAGTGCCATGTGGACTAGTGTCAGTGGGCGCAATGGGCACTCGGAGGACTCATTGGTATGCCGACAGAGGTGGTCAGTGATGGGCACGCCCATCTCGCTAGATGCTTGCCGCACTCAATTGCCTTACTCGCGCCACAACTAATCGAGCCACTCTACTAACACACTAACCTTCACCTTGAATTCGCCAGTCCTGTTTCGCCCCCGCCGCACCACTATAGTGGTGAGCATCAACTGGCTGCCGTCGAACGTCTCTTGGGCAGCATGCCGCGCAGCCATCTTCTCAGCTATTACCACCATTGGCAGACAATACCCGACCGGCACTTTTTCAAACGAGTTACTGATTTGAACTGACCACTATAGCTTATAAACACTCACACCATCAACTCCAGCACAAACATCAGCAAAAGCGGACATGGTTGAGCTCTCGAACACAACAAACACAATCAGAGGAGAAAGAGAGTGAAACTATCTAATCGATGTCCTCGGTCGATATGTCGCACAGACTGCTTTCGGTTGAGGCTCAAAGTATACTTCATGAAGGTTCTTGATCATACCACTTGGGGAGTACAGTGTATCTCTAATCAGGTAGTCTTACAATTCCAATAGCTATTAACTACTGATTAGTGCTCACTTATAAAGATTAAATTTTACTCGAATTGTATATGTTCAAAATGTGATGCACACTCAAATATTGAATTGGATGTGAATAGACAAATGACGCAACATTCAATCAACCTCTAAAACTATTGGATGCTTACAGACACTTGCAAATGCTTGTGCATGTGCTGGTTACTATCCATGTAATGACGTAATCAAAAGCAGTCAATTGTCAATGACACTAGACATTGACAATAATACAGTGGGTGAATCCCTGCAGAGCAATCAATATCACACTACTGTGCTATTGGTTGAGTGACCACCGGCATCACTTGGGTGTCGAAAGGCTCCAAGCTATCATCAGTCTCGATGATCGATGCTAGTATGCGCCAACAGAGTGATGGGATGGTAGCAACTCTCGGTAATTTTCCTCCATTGAATCTCGCTTGTCATGTTGCGCTGCCATTCTAGTTGGTTGCTCCAATGGCCGGTTGCTGAGGCGTGTTCAGCACCACTACCATCCCTGACGAGAAGGACAACCGATAAGGTGTGTTTAGTTGCTTGACTTATTTTCCATTTGTCTCGAAGAAACTAAACTATACTAAGTCACTAGAAGAGCTCACTCTTCTCTACTAGTGTAGGGTGGACGCAGTTGCGCTCCCCAAGCTCTACAGCCTGTAGATTGCACAAAAACAATTACTGGATGGTGGCATGAGAGAGTTGTTGTGAACGATGCACGGTGCCACGCAGTGTTGGGCTACCTACCGGTTGCAGTCAATGGCTTTAAGAATCACACAGGCTGGCATCGTTTGCTCACTGGCGCGAGTTTGGCGTCATGGCACTGCTGCACTGGTGGCGAGTTAGCCTCTTGTCCCACCTCTGTTTGTGTTGCAGTAGTCGCCGCCAAACGGGAGGCAATGACAATGGCGCCGATGCCAGTCACTCTCACTATCGTGGCTAGTGGAAGTGGTGGCTGTCATAGAACTTGAAGCTTGACCTTGTAGCGAGTGACGCCATCAGGAGGCTGTGCTGTTGCTCGCCGGGTGCTATCGCCACCAAGCACTTTCCTTCCTCCCTGCCCCTCCCCGATTGTCCTACCAGACAGTCTGGTGTCAGGGATCTTTACCAGAGTGGCATCAAGTTGTCAGCATCGGCGACACACTTGCAAAATCGGATGAATTCTATTTCGAGCATTCTCCTTTACCTCAAGCGTCATCGCTTATAAACAGTAACCCAGATATTCTAGACATTTTTGAGTACACAAAAATCAAAATGGCGCTAGGCTTAGTCGGTTAGCTGTCGCACCGCGAAAGGTTTGTTTGCAAATATACCTTCGATCTCAAGTTTTCACTTTCATAGAGGTCATAATTGCTAACATTTGCTAACTCAACCTCGAGATGACCAACAAAGCATCACGATCACGTTTAGACTTAGCATCTCTCTAGCTTGAATATAAGTCCCATCTCTTCTTACTATGGAATATTTTCAATTTTTTCCATTGGTCGGTACAGTCAAAGCAACTTTCTATATGTAGCGTGTGCACTTACTGTCTTGCCACAAAGTTAAGCATTATCGTGATAGTAGTTAAAAAACTGGCACAGACCAACGTTATCAACAACAAATCCGAACTTGATTATCGAGCTTTCTACTCACATTTATTAAATCATAAGATTTGGATCTACATGTTTTAGCCACTGTTTCATGAAAAAAAATGAAATTTGGTTATCACGGTACCAACATTTTTGCGATATTTATTTATCACATGATGATTCTTATTATGAAAATATTGAATCTTAGCTTAGAAAATGTCTTCTTGTTAACATCATTGAATTGACTAACTTTAGACTTGAACCGTGTGGTGGCACTAATTGTAAAGCAAACTTCTCCACGTGTTCCTTTCTAGATCAAGTCGGAACGAGTAGGCTTCTCAACTGGTCGGTAAACTTTCATATTTACACGTTTTTATCGAAACAAAGTAAAGGTATTATTTTTTTAAAAATTACATTACAACGCGTAAGTATGAGGGCAAACTGTAAACCGCAAACAATCAACCCAAGCCAACTAAATGCATAACGAGAATGTTGGCTTCAGTTAACCAGCAAACTCAGTTTACAGCATGCTTCTTAGTGTTATGCTACCCGTAGGTAAATCAGTCATACAGAATATTTGTATTAGCATTCTAGTGTGGGCAACATTTTGATCTATTTGAAGTCAACTAATGACAACTGGTGACAATCACAGCAAGCAAACTGACAATCTTATCGCTCCATCTTTAGCCTCACTCTGCACAGTATCAATAGCACATTAAATGAAGTGTCGAACAATTTAAGAAGGCAGGCAAGATCGGTCGTCATCTTGCTTCCCTCATCACTCGAATACTGAACGGCACCTTCTAGTTACTAAAAACACTATTTGAATATAATTGAGTTTATTTGTCAAAATAAAACTAACCCACTTGTCTAACCACTGAAAGCCCGTTTGCGAGAATATAAAATTTCGGTATCCTTCGACGAGATTTCTCAGTTATTTTAATACGGATTCACAGGAGAGTCAGAACGTGTTGTACTACAACAGAGTGGGACAATGCCAGCAGAGCCATCGCTTTAAATTTAAGCAATTCTAGGCTAGAGCGACAGTGTTGCGAGACTATTGTAGGGCGAGCTTTTCACCAGGCCATCGGCAAATGAAGGCCAACGTACGACCAGACTCGCTTGCCTCCGAGCTGGGTTGATGGCGAGGATGCTCAGCCGGCTCGCTCGCTGCATCGCTCGTCACCGGGAGCCATCTGTGTGTCTCTCTCTCTCTCTCTCTCTCTCTCTCTCTCTCTCTCTCTCTGAGAGAAAGTGCGCCGAGTGGCGGTGTGTCAATAGCCCAACACTAGGGCTATGCTTTGGCAATGACTACTACAATATCGTCACTATCAAAGTGGGTCAACATTGACACCTAAATGCAACCCATAACCGAAGGTATTTTCATTTGCCAGAGTGTAATCTTCTGGCTCTAATGACACGTTATTGTTGACAATAGCAGGTAGTTTGATTTGACCCTGTCTTTGCAGATTTGATCCATAGTATTGGGCTACTCGGTATGTACCCTCCACACCACTTTCACATGCCACGATTCTGGCAGTGAGAGCAGAGACTGGGGGGAGAGAGGCAGTGGCACGCGTCAGTGTGGGGCTGTTGACCGCGCGGCGCGTCGCGTGCTTAGCCCAGTCGCAGTAGAGGTGGCGGTGTGGTGCGCTTTCCGAGCACTCTCACTTGGCCCTCATCGTGGCTGTGTCACTATGTGTGTGTGCAGAGTGTGGCAGTGGGGAGGGCAACACTTACACGGTGCAGTGCACCATCGCCACCACGAGTATACCTTTATTTCTTCCACAGTTCCCAGGGTCTACTCTTTCTCCGTTAAGTCGAATCGAATTTAATTCCTCATTTAATAAGCGAATTCTCTAAAAAATAAATTTTCCATACATCCATCCAGTTTTTCTTAAAGTGAAAAATTCCTTCCCTCGCTGTGGTACACTGCACCGTGTAAGTGTGTGTACAGCGCGGTGTTTTCTTTCCCAACTTTTGCCGTGGAAATCTATGGGAAAATTGGGGAAGAAATGAAGGTGTACTGGTGGCGGCGGTGGTGGACTGCACCGTGTAAGTGTTGCCCTCCCCAGTGTGGCAGACCGGCGGAGCGTGCAGCGCGGAGTGAGGCAGCTGGCAGCACACTCCTCGCTGTGGTTCAGTCCTTGTCCATGCCTCGAGCGCGGCACATCGCACCAGACACCGTGCCTCAATGCTTCACCACAGTGGGATCCAACTGACCAGTGTCCATACCGATCACCCCCACTAACAGCCATTGACTGATATTTATTCTTACCTAAATCTTTATTACTATTATTATTATTATTATCAAAACTAGATCTCCCATTTGTTTTTTCTTATTGTTTGTGTTTACTTTCCTCAACACACCCGGTGACACCACGGCGCTAAGGTTTAATCGAGCTCCATCTGTGCCACTCTCACTCTCGTACCCTTCACGTTGTGTGATCGTCTGTTCTCGCGTCAGTAGTGCACCGAGCATGAAATGTGCTCGCGACCGTGACCCAAATCGTACCCTAGATTGCTACCGACGTCGTCCAAGTCGTTTTCTATATATCATCTCTTTCTATCACTACTCTTGACGTCGATTCTTTTCGACAACCTGCCAACCACTAAATCTACCTTATTATACTCGAACAATCTCGCGTCTTACCCTCCACTGGCACCTGTCACATCAATGGTGCCACAATTCTCGGTGCTTATGTTTTCATGGTGTCAGCAGTGAGAGTCATTTTTGTTTCTGCACCATGTCAACCTCGTTGGTGATGATGGACACTGGTGCCGCCCACCGTCGAATGACCTCTACTTCCGACGTAAAACCTCTTTTGGTTTCGTCTAATTCCACTGCCACCTTGGCTAAAAATTCGCCTCTGAATTTTGCAATGAAGTTTGCAGGACACCACCACTTGCTAAACCAACACCAGCTTGCTGCTGTCGCCGTACAGCAACAAGCCAAGCAGGCAACGGGCCCGATGACAACTGCTAGTGCACCTCAACACCAGATCAAACTTGAAACGCGCATCCCAAGTCCGTGCACCGGTGATCTTGCACTCAAACAATCGGTGCAAGACTCGCGTCCCAACATCAAGGACTTTTCTTTCTATCTCACCAAGTCTCCGGTAACTACCTCCCAGTTGGTTAATGGTGCCAATTTGACCACAACACTAGCAATGAAACCACGGACGCTTTCTTCCGGTTCCGATGACTTCCAACTAGTTTCTGGTCATACGGTTCTACCAAATGGCCGTTCACCTTCACCTCCTCCATTATTGAAGAATGGTGGAAACTATTATGCAGGAACGGTCTCTCCTGGCTCCAAGTTTGCTTCAGCAAAACGGAATCACGAGGAAGCGTTCAATTCCATTACTAACAGCAACAGTAACGGAGCGAGCAGTCAAGCGGCGAGCACCACAGCCAGTTCGCCATCATCACCTCCCGGCACTAATCACCTGACCAACGGGCACCAGCCTCACTCTTTGCTCACCAATGGTGCCAGCATTGCTTCGCCCACGTCATCCACATACAGCGATTTCGGTGAGTGAGGGTCCACACACAGCAAAGATTGAGTCCGGTCTTTTCCAGTGCCGGTTCTCTTCTCGTTTCAAGGACCACGCGAGCTTGCGCGAGTAACACAATCTGGGCTAGTGTCAGTTAACTAAAGCCACTAATTTAGTGTTCACTTGCGCCCCTAGATGAAACACTCTAACAGACTGACTTTAGTGAAAGCAACATACAAGGCGGTCTATCAGTCGCCTAGTCCGGCCAACTGTTTCGGGTGAATTTTTAGGTTAGTGTGTTGACTCGTTGCTATTTGCCCTAGTGCTTTTACTTGGTGTGGCATGTGTGTGATTTGTTCCGTTCAAGACATTTGAAGGTCATCAGTATTTCTTGGAATTGGTCACTTGCCAAGCATGCCTTGCGGCTGGCCAGTGGCCAGTGTACCTATCGCGGCAGCAGCAGGGACATGTCAGGGGCCCCGTGGAGCGATCGCTTGCTTCGTCCTCCGCGGTGAGGAGAGGGAGAGTGGAGATAACTTTGGCAAGCTGCCCACCGCACAATGCCCCGCGTTTTGCTCAGCACACCACCGGCAAGACTTGGGTCGATTTTAAAGAGACTTGGTCCCTCTTTTCCCTTGTCTCTGTCTTATGTGCTTTATTGGTCACCTCCATAGTGTTCGCTTCTATGCCTCGTTCTTTTTTCTAAACGTTTGCATTTTCTTGCCGTAAATCTCCCTCTGCCAGTTGTCTCCCTTTCGCTTGACCCTGAAACAAGCATTCGGCTGAAGGGAGAGCTGGCGTGAGGGCTCAACAACCGCTGACTGGAGAGGTGTGCTTGTCCTGCACGCGCGTGTGACACCGGCAACACCCATCAACTGTCATGCTTGACTTGGCCACTACGGCCCATGTGTCATACGCTTGGTGGTGTGTCAAGGTTAGAGGGCATCTAGTGTGGAGGGTAGAATTACTGTGATGGTGTTCTAGAGGCGCCGCGCCTCAACAGTGTCTAACCTTAACCCGTAACCTTAACCCGAGTAGAGAGGCCAGCCCCTCTCCACGTTTGCCCACTGACCTAGTAAGAGTGTGTGAGTCAGTAGTGAGCAGGAGTGGCTTACACGCTCTCACTCAGGATGGCCATGGCGGTGGTGCCCATGAGAGTGGTCACCTGTCTCGCGCCATGCTTTCATACTACATTTCTGGTCGCTACTGACGCAGCCAATTGCATCACTAAAGCTGTTTCAAGTCAAGGATTAGTGCACAGGCATGATTTCGTCATGTTACATTGTGCTCATACTCTATTTCAATAACGAAAGAACAAGATTGATCGACACATAAGCTCATAGATATGATTTGAATTTTTTCGCTTTCTGAATTTCACAACTTTGCATTCATTAGTTTCTTTCGTTTTGTAATTATTTTATTGTCCGCACAGTTGATTAAATAATAGTTAGATGCTCCGCAAAAATCTTCGATAACCGACGGATCAGTTACTAAATACTTTTCTATATATGTGTTGTCATTACTTTTTATTGTTACTTATATATATTTTTTACGTGGCTAATGCACGGATGATGGTATCCAATCATGAGATTTACATCTGATTCTTTAGACTATTGAATGTGAAACATTAATTTGATCTAGTGCTTATTTTCTTGAATGTGTACTTTTCTTTTGGAATTGTATTTGTTAATTTTGCTGAATCAAAACATGTTTATGTGCAGTGTATTTTTAGTTTTTTCTTTAAGGATCTTACAATGGTTTATTTGCATTTAATTGGGTATTTCGTATTAGCTCAAAGAATATAATTGTGTTCTTGTGATAGTTTGGAATTTTCTCTAATTACAGAGTGTCGGTCGATGACTCGATCACTAACAATTACATTGTTTCTTTCGCAATAGTTCATCACAAAGTTTGATGAGCGATAATCTGTCTGTCTTTATTTAATGACTTTGAAACGAATAGATTCATTGATTGGTGTTAATTGTTTCCAAAGTGCTCCACTCACCATTCCTCGATCACCCTATCGGCAAATGGTTTGCTGGTCCACGGTGTGGCACTTGCGAATCTACACTCGCTCTACGGTTTATCATTGTCAGGCTGTGTTACTGATAAGTCATTACTTGCGACACTGTCGTTCGAAAGATTTTGAGCTGTGTGAGATAGTTTGTATCAATTGCCCCTCTCATTTTTAGTCACTTCATGTTGTGTCTCAGTACAACTACATTTTATGTGCACCACTTGACTCTAGACAAGATATATCCAACCAAACGTTTGTGATAATCTCACATTGAATGGTAAATCAAATGGTCGTCTATTATCTGTATTCCAAGGCTGTTCGAATCTCTCTTGGTCCTTAAAGCTTCACAGGGCTATACTTAATTGAACCGACTCACTGACTGGTGATTGGTTAAAACGGTAATCGGTTGGGTAGTGTTAAAAACCTATCTGACACGGTGGCATTTCATTTCAGCTTTAGATCTCACGGCATGTTCAATTGCCGGCAAATGCAGTTCGCTTCTTGCGCCATCTAGGGAAAAAGTTGCAAGATTGGTTGAGATGATTGTGCGAGAGATGGCGCGCAACTATCGCAAGGCAAAACAAATTTCACTAGCCGCTTGTGTTATGGTCACACACATTTGTCATGGCAGTACTATGTCGCTTCTAGGCGTCTGGTATGGTAGTTAATGACATTCGTGATTTGAATACCACTCGGTGCAGCGCCCTGTAGCTCTGTTTGCATTGGTTGGACTGGTTGGCTGGCATTGCTGAGTTGGTTACCAGGTGATATTTTGTTGTCGGGGCATATTCGAACCTACACATGAAGGAGCAATATTGTGCTTCCCAGCACGTGTACCAGCCTGCTCTCGACTTTGAAAACTTGTCGAAAACGCGTCAACGATCGTTGCTAAGGCTACACCAGACTAGACAGTGGTCGATCGACAATAGCAATAGTAGTGCACTGGTGACGCCAAAGTAATCAACTGAGAAATTGTGTATTTTCTTGCTCAGTGATATTAGTTTGTTTACAGACGGTTATGTGCTTTTACCGACTTCTCAGACTGACCTTTGTTGTTTCTATATAACACGAACCCGATATTCTAATCATTTACTAATTTCAGTTTATTTACTATTTAATAATTATTATAATTAATGTATTACTAGCAAAATCGGTTCTATTTTCGGCTAAGGCGACTATTTTGCATTTTGCATTGTAGAATTCGATCCACTAACATTGGTGGGTCATACGGCGCAACTTAGAATCCAAACTGACTTAATAACGTGATTACCTAACCATAGAACAACTTGCAATGGACTATTACCCTCACTCTCGCTTCTCTGTAGAGTGCAAGACGAATTGAACAGTGATGCGCACCTGCTTGACTGGTTCGCTTTTATTCTCTCTCTCTCTCTCTCTCTCTCTCTCTCTCTCTTTCTCTCTTGTAAACTAACACTTGCAACTTTTGTGACAAAGGTTGTCTTCTTAAGATTTGTGCTCTCACTGGTATGCTCAATACGTCTCTACGTTGGTATTTTACTAGTGCCGTTTCTCGTGATGACCACTTTAACGATTGTTGAGAGTCATCTTAAATTGTAGTAAAATTTTTGAGTGGTAACATTTTTAAACGGGTTACAAGACACACCACTATTAGCATGCTTGTCCATATGGCTGTTTGCTTATCATTCGAGGCCATGTGTGCCTGTCAAGTTTTTTCTCTTAGAGTTTATGAGTTTCGGATAGTTGTAACACCGATACCCTCGAATAGAGATGCCAGATATTTTTGTTTTTCCTTGTGTCTCAAATACAAGTACGTTACTTTTTTTCCTCGTATACTTACTTTATAAGAAACGTATTTGTAAAAAATTTACGTTGAGTCTCTCGGACTCATGTTGTAAAATCCACCCCCTCGCGTATGTTGTATAATTAAGGGTTAATTGACTATTGAAAGTGACACAGTATATATCCGAACTGACCATTATTGTAAAAAATGGAATCTATTACTTAGCATTATATATATCATTATTTTAGTTAGCTTTGTAATGAATCTTCTTCACATAATATATTCTTAAAGTCATTTTTAAAGCTGTTTAGTTTTAGTGTATTAAGATAACAGCTAGATGTAGTTGATCTCATATTTATTATTGTTTAATTTGAGTAGAATTGCTCGTTGTCGAGATATGGAAGAGAGTTATAGATCTTTGACTCGTGACACTAGAGCTTATAAACTTTTATTTATACTCACCCTTATATTCTAAAAGATTGGTGTGAGATCAACAAAAGTAGTTGATTCAGTGCTAGACAGATTTATGTCTGTGTTAGTTATGTTTGTTGTCACGGTGTGGAATGATTACCGTCTGCGACTACCTGCCACCGATCGAGTCATTCCATTAGCAGTTCCTAGGTGCCGGATCGTGCTAACGCAATTGAGTGCCCTAATGATTTGTTGCTCTTCTCTCACATTTCTAACTGCTGCAGATGCCATTGCGATGTGCTTTTCCCACAATAAACATGCGATAATCCCCAATTCACTATCACTGAAATGACATTCGAATTCTTTATATCGATAAGATTCTATCGTCTATCAGTTTAGTTTTTTTATGTATTTTATTGTACTTTGACAATCTTATGATGATAAAGAAAATCTAAAAGTACTTTTCACTTTTTTTAGAAATACACAGTGATTTTCGATTTTAAAAATGAAAATATATTTTTAAGAATGGTTTAATAAAAATTTGAATGTGTCGCATTCAAGTCAGATTCAAGTTTTCTATGTGAACGTGATACTTTCATGTCGGTCATTTTGTATCTCAGTTAATTAGATTGTTGTAACTTAACATTTAAATAATTTGTTCTGTCTCAACCACGAGAAATATTTTTTTACTTTTGAAATACACGTGGCGTGTAATGGGATGCCACAGAAGAATAATTGCTTTCTACCGCGCTTTTAGTGAGACTAATTGAAGTTTCGCTTTTGTCTCATCATCATTCAAGTTGCCCTTAGTGGATTGGGCATTGTATCAATCGACTGGTTGGTTGCTTTGCCCAACCATGGTTTGGTCTTTGCCATTGTTTACAATTTGCCAGCAGGCGAATTACTTCGAGTCTCGGGCGTTATTATTTCTAGTGGCGCACCATCAAGCTAAGATGAGAGTGAAGCAGTGTTCTCACTGTGAGAGAGAAGAGAAGGACGATCTGGAGAGAGTTGGCGGAGGGCGTCAACTTGACTGATGGCGATGATGATGAGCCTGGCTCGAGGGGCAAAGAGTGGAGCCAGCACCGTGCAACCTGTCGGCGCTAAGTGCACATCAACCAGCTCGCTCACCACCGATCGCAGTGAGAGTGCTGCTTCACTGGTCAGTCTCTGAGCTACAGTTCTACATCGCTTCACTGTGGTTTTATTTTTACTGCTATACTCGACAACAGGCAATTCATGCAGTTTATATTAATCTATATCTATCTTATTATTTGTTTTTTGAAAATGTTATTTTTTAAATAATTAAAAACTATTACATAAAATCCGACTCTTAGGGTTTGATGCTCATTAGTATGGAATGGTATAAATATAAATACATATATGAATATAATATATATAATTAGAATATATAAATATAAGATTTTTTGCTAATTGGTTATAAAGCGAGCTTTTACTGTATTTGGTGTTACCAAAAACACTAGCAAGGTAAGCAGACAGATAGAAAGCATTGGTGTTCGGTGTCAAAGCCCTTTTACCTTTGCGAATGTCCTCTCGCTTTCTCTCTGCACAGTCACTCCTCGCTCGGTTGCTCGAGGTACCCTCACCTTTCTTGATGAGCACAAGAGATTTTGGCAAACAGGTTCACTCCTCGCTTTCAAAACAACTACTAGCACTCAAACCGGTCTGTTCGCATGAGTCCGAAGATCACGATCATGCTAGCAAACATCCCAACTGAGCGGTAGCCTGCCCTATCTCTGTACGCCATCGAGTACAACTATGCCTCGGTCAACTTGTTGCTGGCCTACTCGTCTCAATCCACTGCAACATGTCAAAGAAAGATAGTTAAAATGTGTTCTGGATACTATTCATCACTTTCATAATCCCGGGATACTTTCTTTCATATGTTTCATCTTTGTCTAATAGAAATAATTGTTGCCTTCTTGGATGACACTTCAATGTCATACACTAACCCAGCTAGAGGTGTTGGGTTAATCAAGTCGAAATAATAGGATTGCACACCGTTACTCTCGTTCTTACGTTTATTGGTACAAATGTCACTTCACCAACATTGGAGAAACACTTGTGCTCAGGTTGTGTACCTTCCAGTAGCATAGGTAAATGTAATTTGTTAGTGAGATGCTGGCTTTGTTCCAGCTTAGCTGCCCAGGGAGTTGAACGAACGAACAGTGGAATTCATACACCAAGGTTGCACTGTTGCTTGGGATAAAAATTCTACAGTATGATTGTTAACTTCAAGTATTTTGGCCTTTTGTCGGCTATTGATTCAAGTCTTCTGGGACAAGCATTAAGCAGATTTGGAGGTCGGCTGGTGCTTGTTACCGGCATACTAATTGCTCGGTCAGATTTGTAATGACTAATGACTCACATCACCGACACTGTTTGCCAAAGGAAATGCAATGGTACGGCTTGTCTCCAGTCGGTAGGAACCCAAGACGACAAAACATCTCGAGCTTTGTTTGTCTGTGCGCTTTATCATTATCGCTTGCGCCAATCTCTCGGCCATCTGGAGACGTGCTTTTCCAGTCATCACTGGATGCGGCCTTAAATGCATTAAGCACATGTGTCAAAGGTCATCGAGCAGCGCCAGTGGTGTTTCATCCGTCCGACATTTACATGATGGTCTTGCTCCCAATGCTTCTGTTTATCCTTGAATGTCATGATTCTCATTACCGAGACCAAACTTGTTTCATTGTGAGGAATATTCTATTTTGGGCACTTCAAACTGCATGTTTGTGCAAAACTCGCCTGTAGTTTCTACTATTTACATTTGTTGAACTCTGACCTGATACGGTGCCCTATGTACTATACTTAGAGAGATGCGTTGCCATTCTTGGTTTCAAAATAAAAAATCACAAATGATGTTGCATAGAGAAATTATTAGCAGGTTGCGCGCCGATGTCGTGCCAGCGCGTCATTAGGTCCGACTACGCTCGCTGAACTTGAACCGACTTACTCTTTCCTGCCAAGAACGAGTTTAACATCGAGCCGGTTAGCCAGCTCAGATACACTAATCCGCAGACCTGTTTCCTACCTTTCCCCTCCTCCTAAAGGCAAGGCTCACTTTGCTAATCCTCTCGAAATATGTCTGACACTTGTCAAAGGTGAAAGTCAAATGAGCTTGATCATCCAATGGCGCAATCAAAATCAATTGTCGGCAATGCTGGTCAGAAAGAGAAAGTCCTTGACATGCGCACGACCAATGTGGTCGCGACAGGTACTATACCTGATCATAATGGCATGCAGGTTGGGTGCGGCCAATCACTTTGGTTGCTGGACTCAGTTCGCGCGAACGCGACAAGAACTAAACGCTAAAGTTACTGGATATCCTCTGTCCGGGTTACTCTGGTTCGCGTTAACTCGCCCACTCATTGCGCGCACTCGAGGCTTTAATTAGATTGAATTAGCCCAATAGAGATATCGCACAGTGAAGCACATGCACACCACCCATGTCGCACATTGCTATCTCAATTGTCACTCTCTCCCTCACTACCGCTACGAACACAAACATGTGCCACAATCTACATCTACCCTCCGGCTGAGTGTTACCAACTTGTCATCTCGGTCTTTGGCCTTCGTTTGAATATATGGCTCCCTGCTAGTGCAGCCATTGCCGAACCACTATCTGGCTTGGTGCTTGGTGGCGTCTTAATCCAACAGATGTGCGGGCTCTGTATATGTCGTACTGTGGCAGCTGGGTTATTTTGAAGAGCATGAGCATGACCATATCTCAGTACGCTCGGGTATCTGGTGGCGCTGGCAGCTTCAATTCAAACAATTGCACTCGTGCCCCGTGGGCGCGATCACTGACAGCCAGCTGCAGCGCAGCAATTCAATTATCCTCGAAGTGAGTGCTAAGGGGGCACTCCAGTGCAGTGGAGAAACCAACACTTGTGTCCCAACACCACACTTGTCCTCTTTGATAGCAGTTTTTATACGAGGAGCGCATTTCTACCGTCTGGTAGAAAAGCTAAACCACGCTAGAAAGCTGACGGACGGCACCTCGGCTCAGCTCGGCGTGAGCCGCCCGAGTGGCGTCTGCCGCCGTGCGGAGTGGTGTCCTGGCGTGTGTCTCCTTTCTCTCTCTCTCTCTCTCCCTCTCTCTGACTTGTGGCGGCGCACTAGCTCTAGCTCTTGGTTGCGGTGAAGAGCGCACGATCAGATTCAGTCAGTCAGTCAGTCAGTAGCGCCCGAGTCGGCCGGGTTCCCGCCACTAGCCGTCTCAATTTATGGTGTATGAGCGGTCTTATCCAGCTCTTCTCGTCTCAAATCCACCTCTATGCCATGTGAGCCACCAAGTGCTCTGCTTTTCTAATTCTGACCAACTCAAGTGCAATAGTTGTATGCGTTCGTGTATATGACCGGACCCAGCTGGTCGGCACTACTCACCTTGTCTTGTCTCTGTGATTCTACCTGTGCTTTCATCTTTGTCTCACACGCACCACTAAACCGACCAAGCTGGATCCGCTAGTGCTACTTTGGCTCGGCCAGAACAGGGCTGAGAAGGCTGTCGATGATCTCTTTGATGGCATGACTCTTGGTTCAACCTCAATTCGAGCCACCAAGACCAGCTCGTCTTTGTCAGGCAGCACTTCTATTACCTCGAATGGCCCGTCCTCCTCACCATCTGATTCCACGTCGTGTCCGACACCTTTGAAGATTAAAAAGGAGGAGGACGGGTCTGCTTCGCCCACACGATCTCACTTGTCAAGCAGTCATCATTCGGGCTCGTTGCCCAATCCAGTTACCAATGGCTCTCTGGCCGGCTCGCAACCACTGGCACGCAAAAGAACCGCATACCAAGCTGCCTTGGGTGGTACCATCAATAGCACTGTTTCTGCCGGTAATTCGGCGGTTAGCGGCTTGCTCTCCGAGAGCTCACCCGAGGTGTCTTCAAGTCAGAATTGTAATGGCATAAGCCCGGTTCCTAGTCTCGAGTCATCCGAATTAGATCTCGAGCTTTGGGACCTCGACATTCACGAAAGTTCGACCTCCAACTCGTCAGGTAGTGGCATCTTTTGTATCTTGATTTCTCCACGCAACATCTTTGGATCATTAGATCCTGAGCTAAGGGATTGGCGAATTGTATGCATTTTTATCTTATTTAGAACGGTTTTGTCATTTTAAATTGCTAGTTTGTGGGACGTCAATCCAAGACACTTCCCAACTTCTCAGGCCTTTTTGTGGTATTGCCAACGCCGAGTTGAGGTTATCATTGTCCAGTGGCGCCTAGCGGACCCACCATAGAATGTCGGCGTTGGCAAGCAAACTGCTGAAGCTTGAGTAGCGTTACCAGTTTGACCAGTTGTCTATGCCGAGTCCAGCGTCTTGGCGCAGCCTGCCGGGCTGGCAACGGAGGGGCCTGGCAGTTGCAGTGTGCGTCACTGACAGCCATCCCTGAGCTCCACCATCATTATCATTAGCCTTGAATGCGTACATCGACTCGCCTGGCGCGCTATTGCAGCCAATGGCGCCGAGCTCCGATGAGGGATCGACGCGCAGAATTGGTGCTGGCGGTATTGCTCACTAACATTGTACAGGCGCTAGTGAGAAGGGCCGTGCGCGCGCATCCACTCTCCACATCGACTCTCACTGGCGGGCGTTGAGTGTATTGGACTCTGTCAGGACGAGTCAATGGCTCGAGCACAGCGCAGGCCCAATCTTCCCACCGTTGTCTGTGCTGTTCCTCGCGTTGCAGCACTATTCCACAATGACCAAGTGAACTTGATTGGGCCGTGTTGAATGCCAACGCGCATGGCTTCCATTGACTTTGCAGGGTCGCTGTTCTATGCTTGGTTCCAGAAAAAGACGACAGTGAGTGATGTCACGCCATAGGTGGTTGGCCTCGTTGAAGGACGCGCTTTCGCTCTCTTTCTCTCTCTCTCT
>DVQH01000750.1:0-18588 GCA_018231625.1 Papilio phestus | reverse complement strand
CTCTCACTTTATTTTCTCTCTCTCCCTCTCTTTCTTTCTCTCTCTCTCTCTCTCTCTCTCTCTCTCGTATTCATACTCCTTTTCCCTCTCCTCAGATGAGTTGAGCGATTCAGACAGAGTGTGATAGGATAAAGCATACACACGGACATATTGGCGCGCACCACACATCACCTTTTTCCCGTTAGTTAAGATGGTACATTGCCACTGATGCTAATCAGACAATACATGAGAAACTATTAAATTCAATGACACAAAAAGAGAAAAGCTGTCGAGTTGCCTTTGCTTGTACACTTCTAATGTGTAGAGAATAAATCAACATTTGTTTCAAATTAGCTTTAACAAGTGTTGGCAATACAATGTTTGACTCATCTAATTGGAGCCAATCAGTGCTGTGTAGCCTTGAATCGATTGTGTCACTTGGTTTCGGAATTTGATTGTTAATAATAATAATATAATATATTTTATGCTTGTTTAAATCAATCAAAATTATCGTGAGGATAAATTATTTATTATTAACTGCAATCAGAAGCAACAATCTCAGATGCCAAATTTAGTCTCATTTGCATTGTACTGATATGAATCGGATTACTTTCATCTATGTATGTATCTGTTTTTTCCTTGCTGTAGATGGCTGTTGAATGAGAGGAACACGAGACTTCCAATTAAAGAGTCATTTGTTAGTGACGAGTATATTATAACAGAACGACAAGTTGACGCTCGAGGCGTCTTTCACTACCCTGGCTAAGCGCAAGCTCGTTTTCTCTCCCCACTGGGTGATCCATTGCGTTTTACTCGGAATAGTCTCATTTGAATTGCAACTCACACCTTGGAGTTAGCGAACCATTAGCGTTTATTGCGAGGCGCGCCAGTTCTGGTTTTAATCCTCAAAGAAAGTGATCGAGCACTATGGGTGAAAAAAGCAATGAACGTAATGCTTGGAAAATCTGCGAACAAGCCACGCTCAAGAATGATTCACATTAGCATTCAATACTTGTGTCGAGGTCGATCCGTTTTGTCGTGTGGTCGACTTGCTTGGCTCAAGTTCAGTTATTCCTCTTATTTTCCCCATAGCTATTCATTTGTCTCCCTCCCCGCAGTGATTAGCATAGGATCGATTGAATGGTATCGGTAATGGTAACTACGCGCGCATTGACTATTTCGCGAAGCCGTTCAATTGCGGTACATTTTACATTCCCCAAAACAAACAAGTGGAATAAACCATTAGGCATACAACCAGCTACATCGGTAGCATGTGTTGACAAACAATTTTATAGCATGAGAGATGCGTCAAGTGCAGTACATCACTGGTGCTTTATTACTTGGTGCTGATGATTGGATTGGAATGGCAGACGTGGCTGCAGACAGGTGTCTCCGATTGCGTCACTGGTGCATTCCGTAATCGGGTTGCGAGGACAACGATGTCTCTCACTGCCTTTGATACCACTTTTGGCCATTGACAGGCTCCAATACAAAACAAAAATACCAGGTAGAACAGCACCAAAGCAGACAGGTTGACGCGCTCACAGTGTTGCAGTTTTTTTAACTTTCCATTACGTGACTTGCTATCGGTGTTTTGAATCGCGTTAATCTCAGAAGGCATTGAGTGAGAGAATCAGTTTGCAAACACCACTGATTAGTTTGCATTGAACAGTTGTGTATATTAATAATCTCTCATGGTTTTACAATGTGCACACGTGGGTGTAGACTCACCTGTGATGCTCAAGAGCAGAAAGCATTTTAGACTATAATTGGTATAGCTAATTATAGTTTTTAAAAATTAACAAAAACCCGCATTTAGACTTTTAGGGATCTAAATTGATTTTTTTGCATTGGAAACAAAATCCAAGCATCATCAACCATAATTTAGTCTAATTGTACTTTACGCAACTGGTTTGTGTGTGTAGAGGCAGTGCAAAGGCAATCGACAACCGAGGCGACAAGAAGTCGATCGCAATCGAAAGTTGACAAGTCCGTCTCGGCACACTTATCGCAGCTCCCGAGTGGAGAATGCCACTCGATTGAACGAAACCAGTAGAGCTCGACTACTGGCAGTACTCTCGATTGCGGCCTGGCACGACAAGTGTTGGTCGGTCAGCAGCGTTATGCCAGTGGCACAAGCCAGTATCTCACCGCCAAAACGCCGGCGAGCTTGAGCTTACTTCTCTAACCTTGACCTCTGACACATCTGACATTCATCGTTGCTTGCCATTGTGTGTGCGTGTCTCGGTGAATCCAACATTACCGTTGGTACAATCGAGGACAGTCACATTTCACAACCGTTTCGCAATTTAACTCCTCACTTAGTTAGTTTATTTAATGTACACTAGGATTGAATCACTTAGTTGGATATCGATAGTTTCATTTAGTTTGCCATCGATGCCTAGGGATATCACTTGATGCTGGGCCAAATTGCAACGTTATACACTTTTTTTAAAATTTTGCTGACATTTCAGTTTGAGCACAGTTGTGGCATGCCATCAGACCAGCGTTTTGGCAGTGGCACCCACAACTGCTTGACTCCATTGGTGCCACACGTACACACACGGCACACGTCAATGCGAACAGGATGCCGTGTATCGATGTGAAGCCAATCTCGAGTCGATCTGGAGCCAATTGTCACTGTGCCTGTGCTTAATCACAATTGTTCTCCGTTGCGATTAGCCATATACTCACATCTACACTTCTACACTGCACAACACTGTTTGACAGATGTGTAGATTGCAATCACTACCAGCACCTCCAGCATTCAATAGCCTAATTGAAGGACACCGAGAGCCGCTGGTTACATAACCTAACTCGGACTACTATCAGTTTTCTTGGATTTTTGGTTACCGGCAGTGCTAATAAACCAAACATTGCATGAGAGAATTAAGCTAACTATTGTACTTATAATCTTAAGACCATTAGATACGTTGATTGGTTATAAGAAAAAGTGATTAGTTCTTTGTGTTTGTCGAGTTAAAGTAGAGTAAAAAACAAAAATCTTTAATTAACCTTTTCATCTTGCGTTATTAGACCTTATCAACTGAATTGACATAAAACTATACGGAGTGTAGCTGTAAAACTTTTTTCTCTCACTCAATTTCTCTTTACATTTGATGCTACTTGGCATTAGTGTAATTTGGCATGTTTAATTAGTTTTGAGTTTTCAAATGTCAAATGTGATATGGAAAGTAATTTTATCGCTTTTAAAACCTTTAAACAACCACAAATTTTACTGATTCAATTATATATATACATGATATCGTAATTGTTGTTGTTTACAAAACTTTTTTGATATTAGCAAGCTAACTATTGCAATTAATTAATTATATTAGTTGTTACAGCAATCACATGTGCTATGAAGGTTACAAGCCAAAGATGTCAAAATGCAATGTCAATAAAATATTAAAAATTAATCCAAATATTTTTTGGTTGTCTGGTGCATAGAGTTAATAACTTGACAATTCTATCTCTCAAAATACAAACACTCACATACAGAGAGAGAGAGAGAGAGAGAGAGAGAGAGAGAGAGAGAGAAAGACTGACAGAAAGCAGAAAGTGGGAGGCAGTCGGATCAAGCGGTTGCTTGCACTATGCCATGATAAACCAATTAGAGTGTTTGCAATTTCTTGTGAGATCACCATCACCACTCTACACAAAGTCACTAGAGTCACTTTGTCTCTACTTTGTCGCCTTGTTTTCTCCCCCCTCTTCTTCTATGTCAGTGGTGGTGGTGACGCTGTGTCGCCGTTCCAATTAAAAGTGTACCATTTGTTCTCTGGACTCGATCAGTAGCAGTCACGTTCTTTGTATCTGGTTTGTCTCACTTTTTCCCCCCAATCCCTCACTTTTGATCGTAGAGAAGAGAGATAGAGACAAAGGAAGAGAACCATTGATCTCGATTACACGCATACATCTATCCACCCACACTGAAACGAAAGTGAACACATCTGTGCCCGGCAACAGCAGTTCTAGTCATTCTTGCCACTCATCCCACCCATTCTTGGTTCCGTTCTGTCAACCGCATCAAATTTTTTTGTGTTCACAGTACACACACAGTCTATTTTTGTTGATGCCGTACATGACCCTCGACGGTTATCGTTACCAGTTACGCTTGAATTGATTGTGAGATTAAAACAAGCACACAGATACACACATACAGCATAACAATATATATATAACAAGGTAAGCCTGATTCTCTGACGGAAATGATAGTCTGGTCCGGTGTGGGTATGACGGTTGTGGTCTAGACTTTATTCTCAGGTGGTTTAGTAACCTAATAGAATATAGTTGGAGTCAAGCCAGTATTATTGGCAGTTTATCTCTCTCTCTCTCCCCCTCTCCTTTTCTCTTTCACTCAGTGCAGTAGATGTGTAGAGGTAGCAAACACCTGTCTTGATGATGGCTTGTTAAAGCACACAAGCCAGCGCATGCAGCTCTAGTCTCGATTGCGCACATATACATACATTCTTGGTGATAACGATATCGCGATCGACAGTCAACGATTGACTTGCGACTTTCTCTCTACAGTTCTCTTTCACAATGATGCAAACTGAATCGACACACTGACGATCTACACACAATCTTTTCCAATTGCGCCACATCAGTGATCTCACTGTGATCTTTCCGCTTATTATTTTTATTATTTATTATTATTATTTTTGCGGTCAACTCGTGCAGTCCACCACTCTTTTCTCTCTTACTCTATTTCCTGATTGGCTTCACATTCCACGGTTGATTACGGATTGCCTTTTGGCTATTTCATCTTGATCCTCTTTCTATCGTTTTATCTACGAGTCGCGGTATAATTTATATTTTTTGTTTATTAATTTTATTACAAATATACATAAATTTAGTTTACCAAAACAAATAGCGGCAATCTTACGTAAACATAGTTTATATTTAGTCGATTATCATTAGTTGACATGACAATTTTTTGTTCATATTTTAGCAGAAATTATTTTATAAAATGAAATTTAATTTTGAATTAATTTTAAATTTTACCTACTTTGAGTTGTTAATTGATTAATAATTAAATTACGATAGGTGGTGCCTTGAAGCAAACTTTGCTCAATGGCACATGCTGATTGTTTACGAATAATTAATTGTCATTTCTTTTCCTTTCTTTTTTCTTTCTCACTCTTATTTACTCTCACTCCGTCTATTTGCCTTTTGACCATTATGACTTGGAAACGTGCCAAACCTAGCTGGCAGTTACTTGTATTTTCCTTTGAACTCACTTGCTCACTGGTACTGTTATCCATTGTGTTGTATTAATTTTATAGTACTTTTTATCATCATCTAATTTAATGATCTACTATGACTCGCTTACTTGAGTTTTCTTTATCTCTCTGTACTTTTGCAATTAACCATTCAAGTAAATCTTAGTTGTCAAGGCATTAAAAAATAAACATACTCAAATGTCAAAAACACTTGGATCAGCACTGAAGTGCAATCATAGTGATTGAGTTTATCTTAAGTTTATTATTATAATTTACTTAAGTTTGCAACTATTTAACCCCAAAAAAGAATAGTACTTAATCATGATTTGAGATTAGCCAAATATAATTTGATATTTTATATACACTACTTAAGTTGCAAAAGAGCAAATGTGTGATCTAACAATTGTAAAGAAATAGATTACGCTGGTGCAGCAATTTGGAATGCTTACTCAGAACTATTTTACTTAACCAAATGATTGCGAGAGCTTTAAATGAGTTCGAAGATTTTTTTGCTTATATCGACTGATTACTAATAATGATTTTGCACATCTCGTTTGCAGTTTAAACGCGTGCCATTAGTGATGCCGGTGCCAGAAAGTGTTTCACTTCATAATGGGTCGTCGGTTGTGAAGTGTTTCAAGCCACCTTTGTCTGCGGATCCCGTCGAGTCGTACCGAGGTGCCATGGCTTTAGCTTTGACCAACAGTGAGGTGGCTCACATGCCCATTGGAACCACTGTGCCACTGTACCACGGAATGCCCTGCTACCCACCACCCATTCCGGCTGGTTATCCAGTGTTGCCGATTGTTTATGTCAAAAACAACCAATCGCAGCATGGTCCGCGAAACAATCGCTTCTATCGGCGCAACTCGAATCCGAAGCGTAATCGGCACAACACGGCGCCAAGTCATTACCAGTGCAACAGTTGTTGCTATGGCTATCCGGCTGAGTCGAATCCGCGCAACCGTAATGTCCGCAATCGATCCTATTCGGGTGACTCGGCCAACAGTAAGGCAAATGTCATTCCCAACATACGAGAATGCGCCTACCTCTATTCGAACTACCGCAAGCGTAGCTCACTTTACAACTTGACTGATGACGAGTATTGCGTAATTCAGATTGGAGCGCGCTCGTTTAATCTTCGCGATCCTCGCTACGACGTACTCACCTTCGACCAGGTGCGTTGTCTGTTTGGTGTGCTCGAGCAGACCATCAAGATTCGCACCGATCTGCATGTGGACTTGATCGAGTTCTCGCTGATGCACTTGATCCTGGCAGTTCGCAACCGACTGTTGCAGAAGAACATTGTTCTCTACGACATCCGTCTCAATGGCGGCGCGGCGTCGCACGTCCTCTCTCCGGTCTCTTCGGTCTACAACGACATTGACCTCATTTTCTCTGCTGATCTCACCACCGTGGACCAATTCGAGAGAGTGCGCGAAGCTGTGCTCGAGGTGTTGCTCGAGCTGATGCCGGCTCCCGTTTGTGAGCGTCGTCGTCTCATCGAGACCTTTGTTAACAAGATGGTCAAAATTCAAGACGTCGACAACTGGTCCCTGATCTCGCTGGTCAACTATGGCGGACGCAATGTCGAACTCAAGTTTGTCGGTTCGATGCGTCGACAGTACGAGTTCAGTGTGGACTCGTTCCAAATCGTTCTGGACACCTTTCTCCAGTTTTGCGTGATCAATGCTAAATCAAACCCGATGACTTACAACTTCTACCCAACTGTAGTTGGCGAGAGTATGTTTGGCAACTTTAGTGAAGCTATGTTTCACTTGCACCACCGTTTGATTGTGACCAAGACTCCCGAGGAGATTCGTGGTGGTGGACTTCTTAAGTATTGCAGTTTGCTCGTGCGAAACTTTTACCCACCAAACGAAACTAGTGCCAAAGTTCTGGAGCCATACATGAGCACTCGTTTCTTTATTGATTTTTACTACTACGACACCCAGCAAGATCGTGTCAAGAACTATTTAATTGGTCACTTTGGCAACGATTCCGTTCTCAAGTACAACTTTATGATCATCTTTTTCAACATTCTGCGCCGCTCCTCGTCACTTGCCGTGCACCATGCGGCAGCTATGGTTGAGTTTGAACGAATCACTATGGAGTGTTATGGAACCTTGCTGTTGGACTACTTGAACCTTTACCTTACTGATTATAGTAAGGTCCAGGAGTTCTTTACTCGTTGCCAAGAGATTCGTGTTTGTCACTGTCCGCGATACTTTCGCTCCTGCATCCACCGCTATCTCAACCAGGTGTACCAGATGACCTTGCCTATCATTGTCACCTACGTAGATGATCCCATTGATGAAACTGTCTCGCGTGACAAGCGACGACGCAATTTGGCCAAGTTTGGTGAACGTCATGACGAATTGTTTCCACTGCACGGTGGCTTTTGCTTTGCACTTTTGCCATCCTGCCTGTTCGACTGTGCCGAAAGCAACCACTACGTGGTCTCCTCCAGCAGTCTCAGCATGATTCCTTCAGCGCGCTTTGTGAAGCCACAAATGAGCAATCCGGCATGTTCGTTTGTGATGAAGCCCACCACGAGCGCGGACGGAAAGCAGACCACCTTTCAGTTGATCCCATTGGGCATTCCCAACCTCTTGCCTCAGTCGTTCTATCCGATCGACTGTACCAACCAGAATTTGATCACACCGGCACTGGCGTTTCACTTCTTTCCCCCGATTGCGCCACCACCGTCGCACCGACTTTGTATTGTCAATCGCATTCCACTTGCTTACTCGGAGCCCATCGAGTCAGGTCCAATTTTTCACTCGCAGATTGTGGCAATGCACTATTCCCAATCGAGTCTGGTCACGCCTGGTGGCGAGTCGGGTCCGGTGAAGATGAACAAGGTGCACTCGAGCCCGGTGCCGGGACACATTCACCAGGCACACGCACATGCACATGCACACCACCACCATCACCACTCGCACCTTCACCATCATCACTCAGTAGATGGACAAGGTCACGTGCACGACCACCACTCGATTCACTGTGTCAACGGAGCACGATCCCACCACATGCCAATTCGATCCCAGTCGGTACCGATTGAGCCACTGCGTATCATTTTCCCGTCAATGTCTCCCAACATGGACATCATGGAAGCATCATCGGTCAATCCTCAACCCGCTTTGGATCGTCAGCTTTGCATTCCGCAAATCGCTATCAACGGCAAACAACTGGATTTGGACAAATCCAACCTGAATGCACCACCCGATTCGGACTCCGATTCTAATCTGAGTCAATACGTGGAGAGCGACAACTTCTACGATTGCCAGGAAGAATTGCATTCCTACTGAATTAATGACTTAATTGTGTGTGTGTGTGTGTGTGTATTGACTTGCAAATCATAGTGTGTCAATTTGCACTAACTCTCTCTCTCTTACTCACACACACTCATCAATATCTTTTTTGGTCTAATTAACTGGGCTTTTTCTCACCATCTTGCATTGCATGGTTGCTTAGCATATAGCAGTAGCTATTATAATTTGAACCCAAAAAAGAGTGCGACGTGGTGCCAACCAGTTTGGCGAGAGACAAAACACAGCAGACTTATATAAGTAGACCAATTAGGAGCGTCAAATGCGTTTTGGCGTGCAAACCAGATGATCACTTCATGGACACACTTCCTGCTTTCCGCATTAGAACCATCACACAAACATCTTACACAACAGACACACCATCTGCATTTTGGTGCATTTCTCCCTTTTCTTCTATTTTGTTCTCAACTTTCTAATTTCTGTTTTTGTTCGGCTTACCATCGCATAATATATCTCACTAATTAGATTAGTCTTAGTCGATCATTCGTTAGAATCAAAAATATATATATCAAAAAAATTATTATTTTAGCTTAAAGCAAACAAAATAATGTTTAAAAATGCCAAAAAAAGTTCTCAAAAAATTCTCAAAAAACAAATAAATAAAAGTATATATTTATCAATGATTAGTTACACTTGAAACATATAAAAAGCATTTATCAAACTCAACACTAGCAAAACCAATAGTAATGTCAGAGTCGAGTGTAATGCTGTGACTTTGATCTCTCTCTCTCTCTCTCTCTCTCTCTCTCTCTCTCTTTCTCTCTTTCTCACTCCCTTTCTCTCTTTCACTTTCCCTTTTATGCAACCTTTTTCACTCTCACCACTCCAAATCTATCAACTCCAACCAATATATTGATGCCATAGTACACTCCATTGACAAACAACCTAAGTTTACGATTATTATTATTTCACATCTCTCTTCTTGATAACTCGTATTTCACTAAACACTTAATTTTCTTTCAACAAATATAAGAAAAAAACACCGTTACAAGCATAGCATTTTTATTTTCACTTATTTTGATTATTTATTTTTGTGTTTATGTAACTTTAAAACAGACATATTCTTATTGTATTTCACACTTAAAATTTAATTTTAATTAGAAAAAATAAAATAAAATTTTGAAAAACCCAATTACTATTGTGTAATATTTTTTTGTCATGTAAAAAATTACAAAAATTGATTTGGTCTATGGGGTAGATTTAATTAAACAGAATCATGTTTTGGGAAAAACAACAATAAATCATACATTGAAAATAAATTTAACCGGGATTGACATTAACCTAAATAGGATAACTTAATTGTTCCATTGAGCCATTGTTGCTGTAGACTTCAATGTCAATTCACTTGCTCATCCACGTTAACCTCTATTTCTGCGAATCAACTGATTTTGTCAAAGTCGCTTGTTTAGGTCATATCACTTTTGGTTACTGCCTTCAATGATGGCCATCAACGCAAATTAATTTTATTTTTGCAAAAAAACAAACATTGAATATCTCTTCTACTTTAATGCAATATACTACACTGTTACAAATATAGTTCAGTTATAACCCAACATTGAGCACGTTTCTGATTATAACTCAACAAGTCTTTGTAATAGACTTTCAATTTTAAAATGCAAGTTTATAAGCAGACATTTTAAAAAATCAACGCTTATAAGGTCACTTATTTGAAATTTTAAGGTTATAAGCCAACTTTTCTTAAATTGTCACCATAAAAGCTGGTATTTTTAAAATTGTAAGATTATAACCAGAAACGTGCTTAATGCCAGATAGTATTTTAACAGTGTAGTTTTTGTCTTTTTTTATCTGGATGACTGTTTGTTTGTTACCTAGCTGCATATTTGAAATCTTATACCTAGAACTCACGAAAATGTTTAGCGATTAGTGATCGGTCACAGCTAACAAAAATTTAGGCAGTCAATCCCTCTTTTCTCAATTATTTTTATTATTTTTCCCATTGGTCACTTTATCAAGACCGAGTGCCATAGATAATTAAAGCTATCTTGGTGGTCACATTTTATTTAAAACAAAAAACACCAATGCAAGTTAGCTAACACAAACAACATATAGCTTGAATGTCTATTTGTCGTTGCTTTATATGTTTTCTTTCATCAAGTTTCACTTTGATTTGCCTATAAAACCACTAGTATTGCTTGAGAATATGATTGAAACCAGATGTCGCAGTTTACCTGCATATCTTTCCACTAGAAAAGAAGGGTTGCACAAACAACCATAAAATAAAGTAAAGTTATGGTTGGGGTTTTGAATGTTTAATTAGTTTTTTTGGTTTTTTAGGGTATAGAAATAGTTATTACATATTATATTGGTATTGTGGTTATTATAAAATGGCATTATGCACCATATACAAAAAATAAATGTAAATATTGAATAATTAATAAGAATAAACTGAATATAATCCAATCATTTCAAAGTATGCATATGCTTAGTTAATTGTTAATTTCTTAACATTGCAATGACATCCCAATTGGGATCTCCATTTTGAATTGCCTTAAGTCCAGCTAATACGTTTTTAGCTGTATTCATCGAGTAGGATGGTAGTAGGTCTCCATAAATTACTTCCGAAGTCATTTCGTCCTTGTCTTTATAAGTTTTTCCCTTGTACGATTCAAAATTCGGCATCAAATTGATAAAAGAATTACAGTTAGCTGGTGTAAAATAATCTTCGATATAGGTCTCTGGGTTCCAGTACACTAATCCATTCAATTCCAGTGACTTGTGGTTGGCGATTTCATGCAAATAAGAGTCACGTTTTTCGCGATCGGGTTTTCCCTCAATCAAATTCAACATTTTCAATGCAAACTCGTGATCCATCTCATCGTCTTTGTGCAGTGTGTGCAGGTAGATGAACATGTCAGCAAACGAATCCTTCTGGATAAGCTGATTAATTTTGGCTCTTAAAGCGGCGTTAATCGGAACACGATGGTTTGGAATTTCAATTCCAACCTGAGAAAGAAAGTAAGACGGGAGTTTCGATAGAACACGTCTATCAAGGTAAATCGATTTACCCTCCACTGAAATCTCTTGAGTGTACCCCGCAAAGGGTTTGTTAAAATTCCTTGCGCGGTCATTGAAAGCGTGTTTGGGAAGTGCAATTGGTGTGCGAGTGTAGTCATACTGAAGAAGAGTGCACACGCATCGGGCACCGAGTAGAGTGTGGTTTCAATCACCTTCTCTTTACTCCACACTGTCACACATCCCGAGAGCAACTTGAAACAAAATGGATTATCAGTTGGAAACGTGTTGCAGACATAGTTGTTGGTCACGCTAAGCACTGGCTCTTTCACACATTCGATTTTCTTCCATAACCATTTGTCATTAATCTTGCCATAGTAGTAAGGCTTATCTTCTACGTTGAGAATCACCAAAGAGTTTGGACCACAAGTAAAAGTTGACACAACAAAACCAGAAGGCAGTTCTACTTGGGTGGCGTTAAGTTTCTCGTAATCAAATTTGCCCCAAATGTACAGCTCATACAGATTGGTGAGAACCGCAGTGCTATACTCACCACAGTCAACGAGCACGATATTTTCCTTAATTTTGCTTGGCAGGTTTCTCTTCTTCCCCATAATTTGGTCAAGTTGACCAGAGTGATTTGCTCCCCAAGACCACAAAGTGCCATCTTGAAGCAATGCTGCTGTGTGAACCGCTCCACATGAAAACAGATCCACACCATCCATCACCTCCACAGGTTTCATATGTTTTCGGAAGTTACCACAGCCAAGCTGACCATCAAAATTTTGTCCCCATGCGAACAATTTGCCAGAAAGAGTCTTCACCATAATAAACTCTTTTCCTGCTTTGCACGTATCAATCCGGATTTTACGGAACTCGATAATTTCCTTTGGTTCATGCACTGGTTTAGCATGGCCCAAACCAAGTTCGCCATTTGCATTGTCACCATATGCAAAGACGCGTCTGTCTCGCGTAAACAAAAGGGTACAGTTTGCAAAATCGCCACCATAGAAGAAAACAAGCTTGACTTGAGTCAAAAATTTACGGTTAATCTGACGCAGGTTTGGATAATAAATGATGTTATCCGTGTGGTGTTCCATCTAACAGTAACACATCTTGATTAGATCATGTGAAATACAGTGAATCAACCAACTAACCTTTGATAAACCAGTTATGAGAGAATGCCAAGTTATGAAGTGAGCTCGAGTCAATACTAATGTGAACCAAACGGCTCAAACACCTTCGCCAAGATGGTTGTACTCGCTACACCAAGTGAACAAGCAATGAGATGACAAAGAAAAGTGACACAATGCGATTAGACAATGTGAAATGAAATGAATCAACCAACCAACTTTTGATGAATCAGTTATCGAAGAATAGTTGAGAGCTGAGTGAGCTGAAGTCACACTAGTGCGAACCACAGCTCGAGCACCTTCGCACTGATGCCCGGATGTGCTGACCACGTGTGAAGTGAACAATCACGGGAAATGAGAGAGGGAGAGACAGGCGAGTACTGCACTCAACTTACCAACCACACTCGAACTAGTAGCTAAAGACAATGCTGCTAGAAACTTGCATGACAACTTTCTCACCCGAGAACACCGAGCAGCGTGCCACACACCGATTCTCAAGCAGCGAGCCATACACTTCTACATGCGCATGCGTATTGATATGCACCCTCGCTTCCTTTTTGTCATCGGTGGCTGCCTTGTTACCAATATCAATGGGGTTTACTCACAAACGACTTTTGGTAGGGCTAATTCTATGGAATTTTTGTGTGCAACTCCCCTTTCTCTCTGTTCGCTTTCTTGGTGCCACCAGTGGCGGTGGCAGGCGGACAAGTACAACAGAAAATTGAAGCTCAATTTGAGTTTTCTACTAGAAGCGCTTTTTGCATGGTTTAGCTAGTTATCACAGCTCATCAGCTTACAGTAGGTGACTGAAAGATAGTTGGACATTTGTTCTTGAAGCAATTTTCAAAAATAGAATTCACTTAAAATATGTACTTAATCTAATTTAAATTTTATTTTTTTATTAAAAAATGTATTTAATTTTTAAGGTATATATAAATTGTGTTTTTAATGTAAATGTTTTATATGTTTAAAAATTGGAAAATGTATTGGGTTGAAAGTGAATCGAGAAACCTATTAGAAAGACACACACACACAAGGTCACACTAGAGGCCTCACAAGAAAGAAGTCTGTAAATGTCTTCATAGTAACTCAACAGCCGCGACGCAGATGTTAGCCTCATAATTCTTTGGGCAACCTCCGCGCCGAAGCAGTTTGACATTTATTGCTAGTTCCCAAGCTGTTCGGATTTCACTGCCTGCTCTCGGCTGAGTGGTAGAGAGGGTCAGAGAGACGATGGCATGTAGCTTCACATTTGGTTCGAAACGACTCACTCACTTTGTTTTTCTTCTAAGCCATTAGTTTTAATGGCCCTTGTTTCCTTTCCTTTCATCTGAAAATTACTCACTATTCTTTACCAAGCTGCATATTTTCCTGTCCTTGAAATCCAATTATACACAGAACAACTTGAGTTGTGTTAGTGCCATAGTAATTAAAAACAGTCGGCAGTCACATTCCATTTGGGATTGAGTCAAACAAAAAAACTAGATTTCTCACAAAAGTGATTGCCGACCACTGATCGGTCACAGCTAACAACAACTTTTATTGCTTGGAGAGCCAGCCAATTTGCTCAAGTTCGAGTGTCGTTGGTAATTAAAACCATCTCGGCGGTTCCATTCTATTTGAAACAAAAGCACAAATGCAAGGTGTTTGTATGTATTAGAATACAAACTAAGATAACGCTAAAATTCGTCGTTGCTTTAGATGTCTTCTTTCACCAAGTTTCACTATAAAATCACTCTATGCTTAGTACTGTTTCTCAAGATTGAAATCAGGCTACATTCTATTTTACTGAGAAGGTGGGTTGCACCAACAACCATCAAATAAAGTAAAGTTATGGTTGGGTTTTTGAATGTTTTATTAGTTTTTTTGGTTTTTTAAGGTATAGGAATAGTTATTACATATTATATTGGTATTGTGGTTATTATAAAATGGCATTATGCACCATATACAAAAAGATAAATGTAAATATTGAATAATTAATGAGAATAAACTGAATATAATTCAATCATTTCAAAGTATGCATATGCTTGGTTAATTGTTCATTTTATCATCACCAGGAACAGGAATAGGAACATTAGATTTCCCATTGTTTTCTAGTTTAAGAAGCTCAGCCAGTCCTTTTTTAACTTGATCCATCGTTAAGGATGGCATTCGGTCCTCAAAAATTTCCAAGAGCATCTCGTTCTTCTCTTCTTTGGTTACTCCCTGGGACGGCTCAGCATTGTCAATCAACTCGGCAAAGATATAACTGTTAGCTAGTGTAAAATTATTTTGGAAATAGGTTTTTAGGTTCCAGTACTCTAATGCATTAAATGTCGGTGGCTTGTGGAAGGCGACTTCATGCAAATAATGGTCACGCAATTCTGGATCGGGTTTTCCCTCAATCAAACCCATCATCTTGAATGCCCACTCGTGATCAATCTCATCATTGCCTTTGTGCAGTGTGTGCAGGTAGATGAACATGTCAGCAAACGAATCCTTCTGGATAAGCTGATTAATTTTAGGCAATAAAGAGGGTTCAATTGGAACATCATGGTTTGGAATTTGAATCCCAAATTCGAATCTCAAATTCGAAACAAAGTAAGACGAGAGTTGCGATATAACACGCATATCAAGATAAATCGATTTACCTTCCACCGAAATTCCTCTACACACCGGAAGGTTTTTTTTGTTAAAATTCATTGCGCAATCCTCGAAGGTAGGTCCCGAAAGTGCAATTGGTGTGCGAGTATAGTCATACTTAAGGAAGAGTGCACACGTATCGGGCACCGAGGTGAGTGTGGTTTCAATCACATTCTCTTTACTCCACACTGTCACACATCCCGAGAGCAACTTGAAACAAAATGGATTATCAGTTGGAAACGTGTTGCAGACATAGTTGTTGGTCACGCTAGCCACTGGTTCTTTCACTTTGACTGGCAGACACGACCACACGTAATCATACATGTCAAAGTGGAAAGGCTTCCCATCGACAGTGAGAAGCATCAGAGAGTTTGGCCCGCAGATAATATCTGCCAAGATGAGACCAGATGGCAGTTCTACTTTGGTGACGTTAAATCTATTGCGATTCAAATTGCCCCAAATGTACACCTCAAACTGATTGGTGAGAACGGCAGTGCAATACTTGCCACAGTCAACGAGCGCGATATTATCTCGAATTTTGAATGGCAAGTTTCTCCTTTTTCCATTAATTCCGTCAAGTTGACCATAGTCGTTTGCTCCCCAAGACCACAAAGTGCCATCTTGAAGCAATGCTGCTGTGTGAAGCTCTCCACATGAAAACTGTGTCACACCTTCTATCACATCCATCACCTCAACGGGTTGTAATTGTTGTCGGAAGTGGCCACAGCCAAGTTGACCATGGGCATTTTTCCCCCATGCGAACAATTTGCCCAAAATTGTCTTCACCACAATAAAATGCTTTCCTGATTTGCACGTATCAATCTTGATTTTATGGAGCTCCATAATTTCCGTTGGTTCATGCACTTTTTGTTTATGGCCCAAACCAAGTTCGCCATATTCATTATCGCCATATGCAAAGAGGCGTGCGTCTCGCGTAAATAAAAGTAAACAGTTTGCGTTAGTTGATACGTCACCAAAGATGAAAACCGACTCGACTTGAGTTAAAAATTCCCGGTTAATCTCACGCAAGTATGGATAGTGAATAATGTTATCTATTCGGTGATTCATCTGGCAGTAATACATCTTGATTAGACTATATAAAATTCAGTGAATTAACCAACTAACCTTTGATGGACCACTTATGGAGAAATGCCAAGTTGTGAAGTGAGCTGGAGTCAAATACTAGTGCAAACCACACATCAAACACCAAGTGAACAAGCAATGAGATGACAAAAACAAATAACACATTGCGATTAGATAATGTGAAATGGAATGAATCCGCTAACTAACCTTTGATATATCAGTAATACAGAATGCCAAGTTGTGATATCGTCGTGAAGTGAACTCAAGTCAATACTAGTGTGAACCACGGCTCAAGCACTTTTGCGGCTAGTGCTCAAGTCGGCTGTGCTCGCTTCACCAGGCGAAGAAGCACTGAAGTGACGGAGAGAGTGAGCTGAGTGCCGCACCGATTAGACTCGCCCGAACTAGCTAAAGCCAATGCATATCAACTTGCTTGACAAGTTTTCTCAATTCACGCATGCGTATTGACTTGCACTCTCGCTTCTTTCGTGCCATTGAGAGCCGCGCCAGGCTAGCAAGTACGACGTGAAATTGGGATTTTCCATTTCTTGGTTTAGCTAGAGGATCTCAGCTTATCCTCAAACTAAACTTTAAAAATGCGTATTTTTATGCAATTTTGAAATGTGTAACTTACCGCCAATTAGACATTGGTTTTTGAAACAAATTTAAATAAAATATAATTCAGTTTTTCCTCAAAGTAATTTACTGTTGTCAAGGCTTTGCAGAAAACAGCAAAAAATGTTACTGTCGTCTTCTACTTTGCCTCAACAACAATTAATGAGATTGAGGCTTTACTGTACACCTAAAATATGTATTTAATTATATTTAAATTTTAATTATTTAGTACCAATAAACTTATTTAGTTTCAGAGAAGTTTATATAAATGTCGTATGTTGGTTTTTATATAAAGTTTTATATGTTAAAAATTAAAAAAATTTCTTGGGTTGAAAGCGAGTTGAGAAACGCATTTTGAAAGACAAACAGGCAAGGTCACACTAGAAGCCTAACAAGTCAAAGATACATGAATGTCTTCTTAGTAACTCAACATCTGCGATGCAGATGTAAGCCTCATAATTCTTCAACGGGCAATCTCCGCGCCGAACCTATTTGAAAGACACACACAAGGTCACATTAGAGGCCTCACAAGAAAGAGGTCCCTGAATGTCTTCACAGTAACTCAACAGTTGCGACGCAGATGTTAGCCTCATAATTCTTTGGGCAACCTCCGCTCCGAAGCAGTTTGACATTTATTACTGGCACTCAAGCTGTTCGGATTTCACTGCCCGCTCTCGGCTGAGTCAAAGAGAGGGTCAGAGAAAGACGATGGCACGTAGATCTCTAGTCCTGTAGTCTCACATTTAGTTTGAAACGACTTACTCTCTTCGTTTTCCTTCTAAGAAATTACTTTTTATGATTCTTGTCTTCTTTCATCTAACGACTACTCACTATTCTTTACCAAGCGGCATATTTTCTCGTCTTTGAAATCTTATTATATCCAGAACTGCTGGAGGGTTAGTGGCATAGTAATTAAAGACAGCCGGCAGTCACATTCCATCTGGGATTGAGTTAAAACAAACAAACTAGATTTCTCACAAAAGTGATTGCCGACCACTGATCGGTCACAGCTAACAAGCATTTTTATTGCTTGGAGAGCCTGTTCTTTTATGCTCGGTAATTTTTATTATTCATTTTTACAAGTCATTTGGTACTGACACTGGTATAGTGTCAGTAGGTAATTAAGAAATCTCGACGGTCAGATTCCTAATATGAATAGAGGCACAAATGCAAACTAGATATCCCATACACAAGCAACATATGGCTTAGATTGCTATTTGTCCAGTCATATATACATATATGCTGCTTTCAACGTCTCTTTCACTAAGTTGCACCAAATCTCTGTGTCTAGCACTATTTGAGAGCATAATTATCTTATCAAATTAGGTATTTCGGGTTAAAATTTGGACATAACGTAACTATTGAAAATACCTTTCAAATAAACTTATATATCGGTAGAATTAAGGTCGATTAAATCAATAATTTGTGTTAATAAAAAACAACCATTTAAAGATAAAAGCAAAATCCCAGAACTTTTTGGACAATGTCTTATTTATAGACACCATTCTATCATATTTTCTCAAAATTTAAGTTAGAAAAAAGTGCCAAATTAAAACTTATGGAAATACATGTAAATAATTTTTATAAAGTTTCTCGGTCTCGACCATATCGCCGTGCATTGAGGCG
>DVQH01000749.1:0-18635 GCA_018231625.1 Papilio phestus | reverse complement strand
CCTCTCTTTCTCCCTCTCTTTCTCCCTCTCTTTCTCCCTCTCTTTCTCCCTCTCTCTCCCTCTCTCTCCCTCTCTCTCCCTCTCTCTCCCCCTTTTTCTCCCTCTCTCTCTTCCTCTCTCTCTCTCTCTCTTCCTCTCTCTCCCTCTCCCCCTCTCTCTCACTCACTCCCCTCTCACTCTCTCCTGTTATACAGGGAGATCAATTCTTTAAAGTTTTCTCAATATAAAAAGTATATAAGTTCATTGTTACTGCAGAGATGGCACCCAGGAAATTGGATTCCATCGGACTAAAATACACAAGACACAAAATGACACAAACACCATGTTGATAATGATGATTTATGAGTGTTCCAGACTATGACACCTTTTTAATTATAAAAAGGAGAACATTAAAGCAAGGTAAACTGTGTATGTGTGAGGGTTATATTCGAGCTACTGAATCTCTTTCTTATGTGTAATTTACTGTTAATGAAATACAGAAAAAATTAATATATGTTTTGTTGACAAAGAAAAAGAAGAAGCTAAGAAAGACATTGCAAACACTTCTTAGGAACTTCTGTTTCTAATTAGTTGTTGTTGATGAAGGATTTCTTCAAGTGTAAAGTGTTACTTTCACTTATTATTATACATCCATGGACTTGACATTTTGGATAAAGGCGTATATAGTTTTGACTAATCACGACAGGGAGTGTACAAAATTTTAAACTTATAAGCCCAAAAGTTTCCCAAATTCAATTAGTGATACTAAAACAACAAAGCAACCACGCCTAGGTTAAATCCAATTTTAATTGTGATTAACGCTTTTCTCTATTAATCATTATTATTTTACTTGAAATTGAGAAGCTTCTATTATTGTTAGTTTTAAAGTTGGGATAGCCAAGTTAAGCCAATTATATTTGGAAAGTTTTATAAACAACTTTAAACTCAAGTGTATATTCAGAGTGAAGAGTTAAGGAATATTATTGCAAACTATGCATACAAACAGTGAAATATACTTGTGAGTGTGCATTGTCACCGAAGGAGTTCCATGAAGAGTTTTTTAGCTTCCACTTAGGACTTAAGGGTTCCATCCAAGGATCAAGTGTCAATGCCAATTAAAATTTCGAAGAAAGAGACTGTTGAAAAGTTTTTTCATCACTCTTATCAAATCAAGCCAACTACTAGGCACGCACACAAATTAGTACTCATGTTTGGTTATTAGAATAAAAATGCACGGCAGGGTGACTTCATCACCATACAACTAGGCTTGGCAACTGGGATTTTGTCAAAATAAAACAATTAATGCAGTTGCGCGTCAGTAGTGATTCAAGTTCTGTGTTGTTCGCTTCACAACGATCAGATTCGCTACGTGACTGTGAATGCGAATGCACATGCTGAGAGCGATGGTTCTCGTTCTCACTGATTTGCATCTGACGAACGCGGTAAGTGGGACCAACTGACTCTCTGGGTCGGGTCGATGGCTGGACTAATCCAACGCGGTGCTCGGGGATTGAACAATTCAGTCAGTGAGCGAATGGCATGCATCTTGAGCCATCCCTGTCAGAGGTGTCAATCAGCAGTGTTGCACGCGTGTGTGTGTCAGTGTGGTGACACCGATGTCAAGTCAAACTGTTGTCCATCATACTTGCATCAACATACTGTCCCTCTGTGCACTCTCTCCCTCTCTCTCACATCTTTATCGGACGGATTGAGAGGATAGCATGGCATGGTGTGATGGCTTAGCGCGATCGCTAAACACCCACACGAAGCACCCACCCGGACTGGGCACTGTCAATCACCTAACGCCATTCTGCCACTGGCACCAGTTGCGGTTTAGCACCCAGAATAAAAAGAGAAGGGTGTCAGAGGTCAAAACGCGGACCGTGCTATGGGTGACAGGCGCCCTATGTGACGGCCAATTAGCTGTGAAAACAAACACCAACCACCTCCACCACACGAGTAGTGAGTATATGAGGGAGAATAATGCAAACTGTGATGCCAATCTCTGCCCCTCCACACCTCTCACTCTCCTCTGATCGACCGTAAAAGTGTCAATCCATCTACGATGCGGATGTCTAGTGTAGTTCATGAAACATTCTGACTTTTTGGCTTGGTAAACAGGGCAATTGACTTGCCAGTAGTTTGCTTCTCGCGCCTTACCCAAGTGTGCATGAGTCAGTGTGTTAAACATCAGTCATGCAAATCTCGCCTCACAGGCTTCGAGATTTGCAGCGCTCCTTCAGTTCGATCACCATCAGGCATGGCGCATCACTTGGCGCTTACCAAAGTGCCAGCATTTTCGATTGAGTACGAGGTATCGATGGCTGCCTAAGCTGTCACGGTCGGTCGGTGTGGATTGCTTTCTGCTTGCTGCTAACTCTTGACAGCTATAAAACCGTTTTAGCATGTTGCTTTTGTGGCACATTATGCCGCGTTCATCTACTCAATCCTGTCAAAGATACTTCCTGAACCCTTTTGACTCGGGCATCACACAATATCTTTCAATTGCTTTCTCCCAATCCTACTTGCTAATTAGAGGCCGATGTTGCCAACTTTCATCAATATATTAGATTTGCCAACGGTTTTTGCTTACTAAACTTTTCCAAATTTCGAGATTAATCCGACGCTAACTTTGATCTTCAATCAGCTTTGTCTACTCCCGCACAGTGCTTGCTTGTCTACGAGCATTTATATGAGTCCCAGTCCAATTACGAGTTACAGTTGGTGAGTTAGGTCACGTGTCGCCGAGTCATGACTGTAGATGGTAGAGCACTGTGCTACTGGGCCTTGCGTTAATTAAAACATCGCTCCCTTATTTTCCTCATTTACTTTCTCTTTGCTTTGCTTATTCATTCTCACAAGCTAAACCAAATCCGTTTCGCTCAACTGACATTCTGTGTGTGTGTGTTCCGGAGTACAATTGGACTCTTTTTCCATTGAAACACCATCATTGGCTTTTCATTTTCATTACCAAAGAAGAGAGGGGGTGCGCGTTCCAAACAGGCAGTATTATGAACGTGTGCCCACTCGCAGTTCATTCTCTCACTCATTCATTCTCTTCTGCGGACTAATCTAAATATTTTGAAATAGCTTTTCTTTACTTGTCCCACTGTACCAAGCTTGGGTACGTGGAACTAGCCGGGCGAGCCTATCTCTTTCAGTGTAATGTGCCCCTGAGCGGTGATCAACAGCTGCCAGGGACACAGGCGCAGTGGTGACACTCAACGAACCAAGCTGCGCACAGCGAGCACACTGGCCCACCGACTCCAAACTACGGTAATCCATGTGCACTATTGCTAAAAGTCAATATGCACCGCCTGTTACAATTGCGCTGTCATAAAAGACCTTGATGCAAGAGTCACACTCTGCTCATGTCTCACTGTGTGTGTGAATATGTGTGTGTGTGTTGGGCCTAGTCACTGTCTATTGATATGAATGCGTTATGTTGACTAAGCCTCCAATCGGTGCGGTAGACTCACCTCACGCAAGACTCTACCACGCAGTGTAAGCTGGGGTCTATGTTTGCCCAAGTCGAGGTAAAGTTAGCCTGGCGCGTTTGCCATTTCGGTTGTCTCTATCTAAGCCAATGGACAAACAATGAATGCAAAACTAGAGCTAGCTGGTGTGTGTGTCTGTGTGCCGCAGTGACAATCACTATGTCCCGATGTCTTTCGTTAGCTTTCTCTTTCTCTCAAGTGCAAACATCGATCACGCGGCAATCACGCACTTGATGAGCTCGAGTCTCGAGCCCACCCGCCAACGTTTGCACGGAATCTAGCACCATTTTGTTCTTGTTTCTGATTTTCATATCATGTATATAGATTATCTTATTAATTTTTTGTTGTTGAAAATGAATTTGTTGCCTTGGTAAATCAAAATTTGAAGTCTGTCTGAGATGGCACTGATGGCCATTCTATTTATTATCATTTATTAATTTATATCTCTCCTTCAGAAAATAAAATACTGATCGATTGAACGGGACAGCAAGAAGTGCAAAGTGAGAATGGATGCGGTTCAAACATCTGTCAGGCGGGAAGCGATTACCACTGTTGACAGTGGTTGGCCGGTTTGTGTCTTGTGTCTAATGTCTCTCGTCGTGCGACCTTGCCTACCGATCAACTTCAACTCACACACAAGGTGGAAAGTGGATCAAGACAATCGATTGATTGTGCCAGTTGGCCAGGCAGATGTGTCATTGCCTCGCAGATTTACTCACTCATTGTGCGCAACAGTGAGTGAGTTGTGTAGATGTGATCTTGTCGTGAAAGCCAGTTGCGCCACACGGTAGCCACACTAGGGCTTGCTTGGCATTATCTCACTCACTCACACAGCAATCATTTGAAATCAAACTAATTAAGCTCTGCCATCTATTTTATGCTTGTTGCGATCACACACTAATTGTGCTTTTTGTTTTCTCATACACCGACCGACCAAAGTTGATAACAAAAACATTCGTGAATTCGATTTTGCCAGCATGTAACATGACACAGGCATACACCAAGAGAGAGTCAATTAGTCGAAATACGTATTGTCACTGATAGCCCCAAGCTAGGACTTGGGGTGAGGGCGGCTGAGGGCAGAGGGTATTGTGTTGCATTGTTTCGCAATTACCCGACCCGGTGGAGAGGGAGAGAAAGAGAAAAAGAGAGGACACATTACGCACAGCACGGTAGCGTTTGCTTTCCGCCAAAGTCTAATTGACACTTTGTCATACGATACTCGGTAGTATACAAGAAAACGGTGGAAAAAAGAACTGACCAGTCGGAGTGTGCTTAAATGAGTTAAGTTCCGTAGTTAAGAAAGTTAAGAACAATAAACGCATAAAACTTTGCCCAGTTAAATGAGCCATTCATAAAACCCTCTCGGGTGTATTGTGTCATTAAGTTGCTTTTATTGTCACTCTTCCGCTTAGAATGACAGTCACTGGTTTTTCGACACATTTTCAATTATATAATAAAAATCTGTTTTGTTTTTATCAATTTTTAATGTACGTGACTAATTTAAATCTCGAGTATTTTTTTATTAAACGATATCAAGTCTAGTTTAATCCATATAAAGAGAAAAAATTATTGTGTGCTTGGTACAAAAGTCAAGCACGTCCAAAGTGGAATGGAAAGCACGATTAATGTGGTCTGCACCCCCTTTAGCCCAAAATTGACATAACGACTCGTTGCGTAAGTATGAAGCCTGTATGTGTCCGATGCCATCTCTACTGGAGGCCTGTGGCGAGGAAATTGCTCAATTGTACCAAGTGGACTTAAGCGGGGCGAGAGAAGAATGGGGAACGAGAGGCACCAGCACCAAATTGGCCAATAAATGCCAGCACCAGCACTCGGGACTTGACAGTTCTCAAACTGGCCACATGCCGCGCGTTTGGACGAGTTACACTGACGGTGCAACACTGACTAGTAGGTCATAAATCATCGGCGCTAGAGGCTGACACACACCGAGTCACCGATCTGACTAGGACCGTGAATGGCCGAGTGACCACCACCGGTGACGTTTGGTCGAGACTTGACTTGACAGCACGCGCGCAGCTCTTCGGTGCCACTATCAAGTGGCTTCAACAAAGCCAAGGTGACGCACAGTCGGCCACCGGGCCCGTCCCACTCCGACAAACAGTCATTTTGTTCCTAACTCTTCCCACCACTACTCACCGGCACCTACACTATTCCCCTCACCCCTGCCAATTGATTGTCGTTGTTAAATTAGCAGAAAATATAGAAATTCTTTGCATTCCTTTTGTCGAAAACTTTGACGAACAGGTCGATTTTTTGGTTAATGGTCAAGGGTGAAAACAAAGGAAAGCGAAATTGAAATGCGCTGTGTGTGTGCATACAGGTGCCACTCAGCACTGACTTGTGCTTGATTGCATTTTGGGTTGGTCGGCTTAATGAGTGTCACATAAAAACGTTCACCGACACACACACACATTGAACAACCTTTGACGTTCCTGGGAAAGTGCTAATCCTCTTTAGTTCATTTGACCACCCAAATCACAAGTTAGGTTTAATCACTTATCTAATTTGACTAATTCTACAAACAGTTCTTGGTGTAAGCATATTTTTTTCTCACACACATGTAAAGCTTAAAATATTGCCGGTATTTTGATTATGGTAAGTTGTAAGATTGTGAAATGATTGTGATTGAAAAAATGCAACACTAAACAAAATGTGTCGCCTGTGTGTCAGGTGTGCATTTTGTTTCCCCTCGTGACACTATCGTGTTGGATCAAGCGTTCTCGAGACAGAGAAACCAATAATTTGGGCGCTCTGCTTAGTCCCCCTCTTCACACACATAGTGCCAGATGGCTTCACTCTCTCTCATAAAATATATACACAATGAATGTTTGATCGAGTGGAGTGCGGCGCACTATGGCGACATATCGCGTTCTAGTTGATAATTGCTTCTTGATCATCTGGGTCTCACTTGGTGCCCGGTGCGGCACGAGACAACGATGCACCACACTTTCAGCTAAACGAGTGATTCGTGACAACGATGATTACGAGTGGCGCGCAGGGTGCACTCCAAATCGCGGCTGGTGGCATCGCGCGAACCCGCACAGCAGGACTCGTAGTCGTCGTTGTCGTAAATTCGTCGGGTCTCGATGGTAACCATCTTTGCGATGGTGCCTGGTGAGCCACTTGCTAATGAGAGTGTCGCTGCTGGTGCCAAACTCAAACCACCAGCACCCACCAATACTTGATGGTAGATTAATGAGAACCAATGGAGGAGTGTAGGCCACTCCACTGTCCATATATCTTGATTTGGCATGCACATACACACTGGGACTGAGTTGGGTTGCAAGCCGACCACGGGCAACGAAGAGAAATCGGGCGCGTGTCGGAATCGACTGGGAGCGCGCGAGTACATTTCTAGTGTCACTTGCAGCCCGAAGGATTACTTGCGCCAACTCAATCGGTCATGAGTGATGGCTTGCAACACGAGATTCAATTCCAAACCATTGCTGACTCACACTGCACAAGAGTCTAACCCGTGCTCGCCACAGAAACCCATGGGAGAGCAAAGGGTCAGATCGAGTGAAATGTGCGCTCCAACCAAGTGATTCGCAAAGCGAACCTCCCTCGAGTACCCTCACTTCCAACGAAACGATGCAATTAGATCGCACTCTCTCCCACTACACTGACTAAAAATGATCGAGAACATTAATCTTACAATTGCAGTTTTTATAATATATAAGTTGATTTGTCTAATTAAACTCGAATGCAGACAATTCCGTTTTGTAAAAATTTTTTCTTAAAAAATAATGAAAGTGAAATAGCCGCAGTACTACTGTGGTAAATACATTGGGTGCTAATGTGAAAGTGATTTGATAGCAGTTAAACTTCATCACTGCCCTGTGGCCTGCAATTTAGAACAATTTTCAAGTAGTCAGTAGTAGAGGAAGGGGTGATAAGCGACAACCGTGGCACTCAAGGCGCCAAGGCTATTATGTTCTGATTACGAGCCAGTGTGCACACAAAGCAAAACATAAGTCTTATCAGGTTGAGCTATCGGCGTTGTGGCACCAAAGGGTCGGCTTGCGATGTCGATCACAGCCTCTGACTGGTCAGACGGTCACGAGTGACGCGCTCCACTGGCCATAAACGTCACCGAGCCGCACCGGGTCTCGATCCCCTCGAGATAGAAGTGAGACCAGTGTCAGTCCCAATTGCACTCTCGGCTGGGCCATAAAGTATACCGCGTGAGCACTGATTGCGCGTTTGGCGAGCAAACCACTGCATATCGATTGTCGACCATACCACAATGGAAAGGAACATCCAATCTTTCACTTTCCCTGACCACACGGCACGGTTACTTTGAGTCACTCTAACATGGTTTGGTCAAACACTACTCGGGTTGCGTCATCGGGACCCGAGAGCACCAGATGGGCGCTTGGGCCATACTTATACCGTGATTGACAGCCATAGCTAGTACCGTAAAATCAGGCACTCGGTTTGAGGCTTGTCTACTCTAGGATCCGGTTACAGAACCTAGCTTGGATTAATTCAAGTGAACATTTATGTCCACTTTGTGGCCAATACCACATTGAGTAGGACTGGTCCACTCATAGACAGTAGGTGAGTGGCCAGATTGATCACTGCTCTAGTGAAGCTTCGAAAACGACGAGTGTCATAAGTGTCAATGGAAGAGAAAGCACTGAAGCACATAAGCCAAACTCGATCAGTCTTCGAGTTAATGCAATTGCTACCCGCCAACACTACTTAGTGACAACCGAGTGTTCCGGTTTCCGGTTCAAACCCAACCCATTGACACTTTGGTTTCCGATTACATCGCGTATCGAAGTCTAACCAAGCTCATTAGGCTCTTCATCAACCTTAAGTGTGTCTAATAAGTTTTTTCACTTTAATCTACCCCTTTCACTTTAAATTTGCGTAAAGTGTAAGTGCAAGAAATGCGGCGATGAAGCATACTAATTGAGAGTGGCACTCGAAAGCCAGTGCGAATGAGACTGAATCAAGCTGAATACGATGGCAGTCTCGTGCCGACAAGCAGGATCGCATTGGGCACCTCCTCTTGCCATCCCACCAAAGTGCAGTCAAGGTAAAGTTTGGTAATACTACTCTTCGAGTAAGCCCAGGCCCACTGTACATTGGGAACGACGTCTACCACTGGTGAGGACCACTAGCAGTGAGCGCTCCTCGCGCCAGACTCGCTTCATACTAAAAGCGTAGCGAGAGGAGAAACCGAGGCAGAAGACTTCTCGCATTCGGGTGGTGAGGCCGTCAGTCGGCTATCTCACTCAGCGGTACCGATTTGCCTCAGTCACAGTGAGGCGCCAGCTCGACCACTTGACCACCGTGCGCGAGTCTGACTTAGCGTATTTTTCACGTCAGTGATGCACCACCACTACTGACACCCGACCCTACCCTGACTTAGCCATTTGCCAAGTGAATCTCTCTCAACGCTATTTGAGTCCAAGTGTGACATCTACCCCGACGTGGTGTCACCTTACGTCTGGGTCATCATCATCATCTTATCGTGTGTTGTGCAGTGACAGTGTCGCCTTCCGACTCGTGCCCACCACTTGTGTGATTGACACATCCTAATTCGATCGACCTCATCAAAGGAACTATTTGCCCGCTCGCCATTCGGCCTTAATAAGGAGAGAGCACGCGTTTCACACACCACCACAAGCACACGCCGACACACACACAAGTCGCCTGACTATCGCATCTAATCGTGGCCCTCGCCCAATCACTCAATCGTTTCGATTGCGTTCTGCCGAAATTGGGGAAAATCTGTGCGAATAGCCGAACAAGGAGGCAAATGAACACACAAACTAGCCCACAGTTAGCCATCGAGCTATCAAGTACGTTTAATTTTGTATTTTTTTGCCATATCATTGGTTGATTAGAGATAAATGCAATTGAGACAATTTTATTCGGTTTGGGTCAGCTCTGATAAAATGTAGTATTTTTTAAATTAGACAAAAACAGATAAAAACGACGTATTAATTAGGCAAAAAATCTTTATGTCATGAATAATGTCGATTTTGCCTAAACCGTTATTTTTCCTTTTTTCTCTCCCTGTTGGCTTGGTGTAGATTCACTAGAACCCCATCTCAGTGTTGACATAGTGTGATTGCAATCAGCGTGTCGTGCAAGACACACCAACGTCCACCTCAGTGTTGCTCACTCTAATCACCGCGTGATGTGCTGCTCGTGTTTGCTTTGAGCAGTTCTTCTGTGTCCACACTGTGCCCTTTGCGCTTCTGGGCTTTTTTGGTCTTTCTCTCCTCTATTCTGCAGTGTTCTTTTAATTTTGTCGCAAACCATGACCAACATAATTACCAGCTGATCTAGTAAAAGAATTTTTCATTTATAATGTGAGAGGTTCGTCTCTGTTCGACGTCATCCGATCTGACCAGGACATGCCTCATTGAAAAACCTCAACTTTGCGCCAGACAATGAAGCCCAAATATAAGCGCTGTGGCCAGATGGCCACCGCTGTCCACTACACGCTCGAAGACATTGGCCAACTGGCCAACTTTTGCACCGAGAACCAGTACCAGCTGCCTGGAAGTGATCCACTGCGCGTCGCATTACGCCAGCTCAGGTACGGCCAAGGGTCCCGAGTGCAAGAAGCCACTGTGCCGTGGAAGTGTGAGGCACGGTCGTCAAGCTCAATGCCACGAGCAACCTGCAATTCGACTGTGATTCCAGTTGCCAAGGCCAGTGTTGGGTCGAGGCACCGCGGCAAAATGCCGTCGTCAGCTTTCTCCTCGCTCCTGGTGTTCGCTCTAGTACTGTTGCATGTGATGTTCTCGTGGCCCATGTTGGCACGCGCCCAGTACTACCCAACCGGTGCTGGCCAGCTCACCGCGCCTGCTGGTTGTGAATGGCGCCCGCGCGCAAGTCATGCTTCTGAAGATGCCAGCCTACACCCATCGTCAACTAGTCACTTGCAGTCTGAGATGCTTCTCGCGTGCCACTTCCGTACCTTGAACGGAGCACTCGACGCTGGTGCCAACCTAAGCCTCATTCCAGCCGAGCGCACTTATGGTTTGGCGTTGCAGTGCGAAGATATCCTCTTCGAGAGTCAACTCCCCAATCGGTCCTTTGAGCGACTGCATCAATTACGTGAGTTGCACATTGATCGATGCAAACTAAGCGAGCTTCCTGCCGATCTCTTGTTCGGCCTCAACGAGCTGCGCCAGCTGTCGGTGCGAACGCGCAACTCCGACTGGGGCGACCTAAGTCTGCGTCTCTCTCCGGCTCTCTTGGCACCTGTTCGTCTTCTCGAGTCAATTGATTTGAGTGAGAATGGTCTCACTCAGCTGCCCTCACCACTCCTCTGTCCTCTTACCCGACTTCAACTGGTCAACGTGTCTGCTAACCAAATTAGCGAAGTGGCCGCTCTTGGTTTCCGAGCCAAGTCAAGCTATGACGCAGTTTCGGGTGATTGCCGCAGATTGGACAGTGTGACTCATTTGGACGCGTCACACAATGGCATCAAGGTTCTCACTGACCGTGGATTTAGTCGTTTGCATCGGCTCCAAGAACTCAATCTTCACCACAACCGCATCGTTCGTGCTGAAGAAACTCCTCTTGCTGGTCTTGGCGAGTTGTCAAAGTTAGACCTCTCGAACAACCAACTTGTAGCATTGCCTCCACGTTTCTTTCAAGCAGTGAAAAGCACTCTTGCCGAAGTTTATCTTCAAAACAATTCAATTTCCGTCATCCCACCAGGGCTATTTGCCGGACTAAGCCAGGTGACAGTGCTTGATCTAAGTCACAACGAAGTGACTTCACATTGGATCAATCCCAACACCTTTTCCGACATGTCTCGTCTTCTCTCTCTTGATTTGAGCTACAACAAGTTGTCTCGAGTAGATGCTGCTGCCTTCAGAGCTCTCTACACGCTACAGTCACTGTCGTTGCAGCACAACCAAATTGAGAGTCTCGCAGAGAATGCCTTCAGCACCAATCGCAACCTGCATACTTTATCGCTAAGTGGCAACAGACTTAAGTCTCTTGATGCTGCATCCTTCGCCGGTCTTGAAGTTCTCAACGCACTGGCTCTCGACAGCAACGGTCTTCTTGACGTTCACCCAGCCGCATTTGCCAACGTATCAGGCAGTCTCGTCGAACTCAACCTTGCTCAGAATAGGCTTGGTGCTGTGCCCATAGCCCTCGCCTCACTCCATCATCTTCGCTCACTTGACCTATCTTACAACCGCATCCGAGAAATCAGCAATGCAACTTATCGAGGCTTGGAACAACTCTATGGTCTCAACCTAGAAGGCAACCTTATTGGCAATTTGACTCGCGGAGACTTTCTTGACCTTCCGGCACTACGTGTTCTCAACCTTGCGCACAACCGGATTGCCGCGGTTGAGCAGAACACCTTTGACAACATACCTGACCTTCATGCTCTTCGACTCGACTCAAACGGTCTGGTTGACATTAATGGTCTTTTTCTCAACTTGCGCGATTTGCTCATGCTCAATATCTCAGCCAACCGCATTGTGATGTTTGATTATGCGCTTATCCCAGTTGGCCTTCAGTGGCTTGACATTCATGATAACCAGATCGAAATGCTCGGCAATTACTTTGAAATCGAGGCAGATCTTAAGCTACGCACTCTTGACGCTTCTTACAATCGATTAGAAGAGCTCAAGGCTAACTCAGTACCCGATGGTATCGAACTGCTCATGCTAAATCATAACTCTATTCGAAAAATTGCTCCTCACACTTTTATGAAAAAGGCCAACTTGACCAGAGCAGATTTATCAGACAACCGACTAATCAGTCTTGATCTGAATTCACTAAGATTGAGCAAAGTGCCTGCTCGTCGCCCACTTCCCGAGTTTAGTATTGCGGGAAACCCATTTCTTTGCGACTGCAACATTGATTGGCTTCAGAGAGCCGCAATATCGCCTACAACCAGTCCCACTTTACTTCCAAGTGATGACTCGCGCCAGTACCCACGAGTAGTAGACGCGCAACTCATCCAATGTCGTCTAGCTTTTGGTCGTGGCAATGCTCCACAAATCATGCCATTAGTTTTGGTGAAACCATCTCAATTTTTGTGCAACTATCGGTCACACTGCTTTGAGTTATGCCACTGCTGTGAATTTGATGCATGCGACTGCGAAATGACCTGCCCTGACAATTGCACCTGCTACTACGATCAGTCTTGGAACACCAATATTGTAGATTGTGGATTGAATCAGCATCAGAACGTACCAGGTCGCATTCCAATGGACGTTACTGATCTCTATTTAGACGGAAATAATATTCCTGAACTGTCTCCACACACTTTTATTGGCCGCAAAAATCTACGCCATCTGCATCTAAACTCGAGTCATATTCGCGCCATTAACAATCGCACTTTCAACGGACTCAAGTCACTACTTGTGCTCAACTTGGCTGACAATGAATTGGACACACTCTATGGATACGAATTTGAACGATTGAGTGATCTTCGCGAGCTGTACTTACAGAACAACCACATCTCAGTGATAGCTAATCGAACGTTCACAGCACTACGTTCGCTTCGCGTTCTCCGTCTCGACAACAACCGCATCGTTGAATTCGAGCTGTGGACCGGTCTGATCAACTCGCAACTGGGTGAGCTGTACCTTGGCGTCAATGCGTGGTCTTGCGAATGTAACTTTGTGGGCCAAATGCTCGAATGGCTTCCAATGCGCAGCGATGTGATCCGTGACTTGCCGCTAGTACATTGCCAGTACAATGAAACGTATTCTCTGCCTCTTGCCATGGTGGCCAGCACTGATGCTAACGTAGCTGAAATTGAAGCAGTGCGTGCCAACATCTCACACGCCTGCAGCCACTATGCAAAGCGCGAACCCATCACCGCGATCACTCCAGATAATCCGGTCAGTACTGCAGGCCAAGTAGATGCTTTTATGCCCGTCTTGGTGTTGATTGGCGCATCTAGTTTTGGAGTTCTACTTTTGCTGGCCACTATCATCACTGCAATTCTGTACCGTCACGAGCTATCGGTGTGGCTCTATGCAAAAACAGGCGTTCGATTGAGTGGTGGATCTACAGGTGCTGACGGCAAAACAGGTGGACGTCGCCGTCGACGACGAGGCGAATACGGTCCCGATGATGGCGGAGAAAAATTGTTTGACGCCTTTGTGTCCTACAGTAAAAAAGATGAGGCTTTTGTCACGCAAATGTTGGCTCCAGAGCTTGAGTTTGGAACTATCCCAATGCGACTCTGCCTTCACTATCGAGATTTGCCTGTAGCTTCAGGCTATGTTTCTGATGCTATTGTAGAAGCAATGGCTGCTAGTCGCCGCTCAATTCTGGTTATCTCAGAGCATTTCTTGCGCAACGAATGGTGTCATTATGAATTCAAATCTGCACACCAAGAAGCACTGCGTTCGGGAAGAGCTAGACACAAGTTGATTCTTATATTTGTTGGTCCCGTTGCGGGCAAAGATCTCGACCCAGATATTCGAGTGTGGCTCAAAACTGCAGGCAACACGTGTCTACAGTGGGGTGAGAAAATGTTCTGGGAGAAGTTACGCTATGCGTTGCCTGAGATATCAGCCAATTCTGGCTCGTCAAATTCGTCTTCCTCGTCAACCACTTCCTCACTGTACGGTAGGAAGGGTGCTCATCACCACCTGGGCAAGGGTAATGGAACACTACCCGCGTTGACCGCTACGAGTCTGAGTCAGTCGCCTCTAGCTGGTGGACGACCTGTGCCCGACTATCTTCAGCAACAACAGTCTCATCCACTGCTGTCGGCAGGTCTCCACTCAACCACACTAGGCCGAGGCAACCCATACCACCACCCGAACACGGGATATCTTCAACAAGGTCAGCAGACAGAATCGCACCTCTACTCACCGGCTTCGGTGCACAGTCAACAGTCGACCTACGCTTACCCAACTTACCACCCGAACATGCATCAAATGCATCACTTCACGTCGGCACCGCACTCCACGCCACCGCCGTTGCCACCATCCCACCCACTGCACCCAGGTGGACGTCTCAGTCACCACGGGCACCATTCGTTCCAAGCGCCACCACCACCACCAGCGCCAGGCTCAAATCACTCGGGCTCAACCACGGCGACCAGTCTGGAGTCGTCGAGTGTAAGTCAGCACCACCATGGTGGTCATCACCTCCCGGTACACCTACAGAACTCATCCAACGAGTCTAGTCTGATGGCTGGTGGTGGGCTGGACGTATCGAGCCAAAGTCAAGTGCCCTTTGTGCCATCGGCTAGCTCCACTACCGCAGTGGCGGTTCACATCTGAGCGAGTCTCTAGCCACATGTGATTCACCACTCTCTTACTTTCATTCCTTTTGCCCTCTTGGCCCAGTGCCATTTCTCGCAACCCTCATCTTCGCTTCCGCTGATCTACATCGCCACCATGTAAATAGCTTATTTTATTTAATTATTAAAATATCATCATTGTCTCTCCCTTTCCTTTTCATTCTCTTGCTCTTTTAATTTTATTTTCACTTATTTTTTGTTCATCTGTGCATCACTTGGGACCTTTGGCGATGGTCCCCAACTCACAGACCTTGTTTTGATATCCTCTTTCTTTTTTGCTCTGTTTGCCGCTTTTGTGATTCTATCTCTTCTTCTTGTTTGTGGACAATTTAAGTGATCCACCGCATTTTCTTCTCTTGCGTTGTACATATAAAATTATATTTAGAATTAATTATTATTATTCTTATGTCGAATAAAATGAATAATTCTTTGGACCAAATACTTTAACCGAGTTGTTTTCGAGCCGCTCTCGAAAACACTCGCGTGTTTCGTTTTTTCTTGATTCCTATTCGGCTGTGTCGTTTTGAGACACAAGTTTCCAATAGGAATTAAGCGTGGATTTTTTTTACAAGGGAGGGCAAGGTTAATACTGTGTTGATTTAAACTTAGATTTTAGTTTTTAAAAATAGATAATAAGCAATTAAAAAAATATATGTTTTGTTTGTTAATTTTAGCAATTAGATTGTTAGCTCGGTCAGGAGGTCGGTTAAAGCAGAGTTTGTCAAATATAATGTGTCAAGGTGCTATAAGGCGAATGAGTGTGCTCGAATGAGAGTGAGTTGAGCGGGTTGCACGAGGTGGACAATTATGCCCAGGTGATAGTAGGTTGGGTGCGTTGGCTTCACTATCCCAATGATCTTGGTCGTCTTCGTCTTCTTCATCTTTACCCGTGTTCGGCCACGACAACTCACCCTGGACACTGAACCTGCTTCGCCTGGCACCTTCACCTCACCTCGGCGCTATTTCGAGTGAGTCACGTTCGGGTCTACGGGGAGACATTAGTCGGGGTGCTTCGTCGCTGTCCTCGTGGTCGTCTTCTTCTTCTTCTTTATCGTATTTAGCCGTGCAGCACCACCTTGGCTACCTCTTCTCCCGAGGCCCATCATCACCACCATCGGTAATGATCTTTGCGTGCCCACCGCGCCACACAGCCTCTCTCTCTCTCCCCTCTCACTCCCATACACCAGACCGTCAGCACCACTTGGCGGCACATCTATTCTTTGTTTTTTTAATTAACGCACTAGCAAGAGCACCAAGAGCCATCAGTGGGAAGAGCGTCGGCAGTTTGGACCAGCCATCTCGTTACCTTTGCCTTGGCCTCATCGATCGAAGCGAAAGTGTTTCCCGTCACATCTCCTATAGGGTAAGTAGAAGTATGTGAGTGTAAGCGTGTGTGTGTGCATGTCAGCTATCTCCCATCCCTTCCTGGTCCTCTTCTCGAGTCACTTTGCCTTGCCCGCCCAAGTGTGGTCACTTGAAATAGAAGGAAGGGGGGAAAGCGCTATCGGGAAAAGGGGGTGCGTTTTTTGCGAGCCCGCAAAAACTATTCGTCTATTGGGAGAGAGAATTCCTAATGACCGCGCGCGTTTAATGATTGCAAATGTTCGAACACCAAACGCGCCCTACTAGATCAGGAGCCGAGGCATCACCGGGAGCCTTGACTCGAGCACTGTTGCGAGAGAGATGTGCCACTGTCCTCACCCATAAATCAATCGACCCGCGGCGACATCCGACCAACGGGGGATTCAAAAGTGAGGGAGAGAGAAACTATCAATACACCGAACGCATCTTCATGCAGGTTTATCTCTCCCTTTCTCTCTCTCTCTCTCTCTCTCTCTCTCTCTCTCTCTCTGCACCAAGCATCACCACCAGCGTTACTATTTCCATCGACTCACACTCGATGAGATTTCCCAGTGATGCCTTCTCGGTCTTGTTTTACCGTTTTAGACAAGCATAGACAGCACCAGCAACAACGAGGACTTAGGTCACCGACTTAAGTCAGAGAAATGAAAAGCACTTAACGAGAGAAAAAAAATATAAAAGAAGACGGACTCGACATGCATGCACACAATTTACAAATCATCAAATACCGAAAAAATCCTAATTTAAGATTTTCACATTTGTTTTCTTTATATCTAATTTAAAAAGTGTAATTTTAATCTATTTAGCTGTGAGGCTTTAGAGTAAGGGGAAAAAGTGAGAGAAAATTAAATTATTTATTTATTTACAACTCACCATTTTGACCATTATCACAATTGGGTAGAGTTCTAAATGAAAAAAGTATATATTAAATAAAAATGTTTCCTTTTAAATACACACCAAGAGAAAAAATAACTTTCAACTCGCACGGTTTACTTTTTGGTTTCCGGTGAATTTCGTTGAACAGTGAGTTTGATTCTTTTGGGCCTGCGTGTGTCAAGTATTTCCGGTCGGCACCACTGTGTGTTCGATCAACGGTGATTTATGAACTAACTCTCACTCTCTCTCTCTCTCTCTCTCTCTTTCTCTCTCACACAAACCCAATTTGTTCCCGCGCTGCCCATCTGATGCAATAGCTATAATATTATGATTATGTATAACACACACAAAGAGAGAGAGAAAGAAAGAGAGAGAGAGAGAGCTCTAGAAACAGATAAGAAATAAAGATGTGTTTATTATAAGAAGAAGGAATAAATCGCAATCAAATGAGTGGATTATGAAAGATGGGGAGTGGGAATGGGAATAAGAAAGTGAAAGTGAGAAGTGATGCGGCAACATCTAATTCAATGTGTGCTTTAGCACCATGTGTGTGTTTGTTTGTGTGTGCATATGGGGAGAAACTTTGTTTTGTCTGGCAAACTTGATCACCCTCTAATCATCTCTCTCTCTCTCTCTCTCATCTTGTGTGATCATCATCATATCAATAATTTACATCCATGTCTTGTCCCATCTTTCCTTGTGTCTTGTTTCTGATTGTTTTCTCTCTTTGGGATCCAAACACACATGTGTTTAGAGTACACAAGAGTGTGTGAGATGTGGGAAAGAGATTGAGTTGCGTAGGGTTTTTTATATTTTAATTTTCATGAATCAAGATTCTTGCGTGCCGCAACAGCTTTTCACTTCAAAGTGGCATCTTTCTCACTCTTACTCTTTTTCTCTCTCGCTTCCTCTCTCTCACCCATCTTTTCTCACAATTCAATTTAGTCTGATTGACTCATTGCGCAGTAAAGCCAAACACAGCCGTCACTGGCCAAACATACATACAGTGAGAGAGACCGCTTAGAGTAAGTGAAAGTGAAAAGTTTACCTCTCTATTCCGCTCATGAGCATCACCAAAACCAAACTTCTTAACGTTTCTACCCCCCTTCTCCCCCACTTTCTCTCTCACTCTCTTGCACACTATCTTTAAGTTTCTTATTTATTCTATCTCTCTTTCGGATTTCTCCCTAACTTACCAACCAACCACTTACTTTGCTAAATGGCTTTTTGTTCTTTTGCTTCTGTGCTCACATTTTCACTTCTGGACCATCGCTCTCTCTCTCTCTCTTCCTTCACATATCTTCCTTCTCGACCCAACTGTCATCCCCGATTAGCAAATTGATTTGTACCACTTTGTAGCGCCAATGCCGGCGTGTGAACACCATTTGAAGGCTAGTGTGAAGGCAGTCAAATTTTAGCCATCTCTCTCTCTCTTCATTTGCCATCACTTGTATGTCAGCTTGCATTCGATCGATTTGAGTGAAATAGAAAATGAAAGAAATAAAGTTGAACCATTTTTTTCTCCAAAGCATATCATTTTTTCTTCCACTTTCATAATTCATATATATATTCTAATGAAATAAAAAATAACATTAGTATAGTTTTAATTTGGAATATATATATGAATTATGAAA
>DVQH01000748.1:0-18638 GCA_018231625.1 Papilio phestus | reverse complement strand
ATAACACACATCATCATTAAAAATCATTACTGTTCGTCCAGCAAGCAGTACTACTATATAGAAAATTTAACTCACCCGTAAAGAGGATATCTCCACCATCTAGCTTAGCTTTTGGATCAGTGATCTCAATAATTGGCAGATTAAGGTCCTTAGTGAGGACTGAGCGAATAGTGTCCACCTAGTGTCCAAAAGAATAAATATTGTTTTGAAAAATTAGAAAAAAAAGAATAATCTTACCTCTTTGACCCTAGATGGATGTCCGGGTCGACAAATCAAAGCAGTACCATTGAGAACAAAGGCAGTGTCTTCGACAAAAACACTATCCGGAAGTTGTGGATCAGCAGGCAGTTCAATAACGTCAAGCTTAAGTGATCGAAGTAATCTGGTAAACTCTTCATGTTCTTGACGAGCTCGGGCTAGACTGGAATCCGATTCGCAAAAGTTATCGGGTACTCGGACCACCACCGCGTGCGTGTAGTTCCCAAAGTCAAAGTCGAGTTTGTGTTGATTTAGAAACATTGCGCTAGCCTGGAGATGACTGACCAATCACTGAATTAAGAGTGGGTGCTCCGATGGCGAGCAGTGAGTCAGATGGCAGATGGTGGAGGATTGAGCATCGATAGACCGGCGGTGATGCTAAGAGTGGCATAGGCGAGAGTGGAGTACTGCAGTGATGAGCCCGATATATGCACTATATCCACCCAGGTGACGCCACCACCGCCTTGGTGATGCATCGATGCAAGGCTTGCAAGCTGGCTGACAGTGGGGTAGTGTGCGTGTGTGTGCGGCACTATTCGGTTTGTTGTGATCGTCGGTTTGGTGTGGTCCACCCGCTCGGCCACTGCCCACTGCCCACTCACTTGATGATCCAACCACTTGTCTTCCTCCAGTGCTTGGCCAGAATCGAGTTACACCGTGACCAAGGTGGTATCACCACAACCAACGCAACCCACTTTGCCTTTATAACCTCTTACTAATGTTTTGAATCGGTTTTTTGGTTTTGATTAATATTTGTTTTTATTGAAACCTGTGTAATTTTACTTTTAAAACATGGAGCTACCAATGAATCAACCAATTGTGATTGACAATGGATCAGGTTTGTTTGATTATTTTGCGAGTTTGGATTCAACAAAATAATACTGTTTGTCTCATCAGGTGTTATCAAAGCCGGCTTTGCTGGTGATTCAATACCGAAGTGCATATTCTTAAATTTGGTTGGTCGTCCTAAACATATTCGTGTAATGGCTGGTGCTTTGGAAGGGGATCACTTTATTGGTGTGTATTTTTTGTGTATAAAGAATGGATAAAGTTAAATCTAACTTAATCTTCTCTCTAGGTCGGCGAGCAGAAGAACATCGTGGCTTGTTATCGATAAAATATCCAATGGAACACGGAATTGTCACTGATTGGAACGAAATGGAAAAGATCTGGCATTATATATACTCTAAGGAACAGTTGCAGACATTCTCTGAGGAGCACCCTGTTCTTCTTACCGGTTAGTTACAGACGTTTATCTACTCACGTTTGTGCTCATCTTTTCGCTCAATAGAGGCACCAATCAATCCTCGACAGAATCGTGAGAAAACTGCTGAGATATTCTTTGAAACCTTCAACGTTCCTGCCTTGTTTATATCGATCCAAGCCGTGCTGAGCCTCTACGCCACTGGTCGTACCACAGGAATCGTACTCGATTCGGGTGATGGTGTGACCCAAGCAGTGCCCATCTACGAAGGATTTGCTTTGCCGCTAGCTATCACAAGGTCTGATGTTGCGGGTCGCGATGTTTCTCGATACCTCAAGTTATTGCTCAGAAAAGAAGGTCTCATATTCAATACCACCGCTGAGTTTGAGGTGGTAAAAACCATCAAAGAGAAGATTTGTTTTCTGACCAGTAGTCCACAACGCTCATACGACGATCGAACAGTGGCTACTGGAGAGCTTGATAACACTTCCTACGTGTTACCCGATGGCCGCACAGTCGAAATCGGAGCTGCGCCACGAATGCGTGCCCCTGAAATTTTATTCAGGCCTGATATTATTGGACACGAGTTTGAGGGGGTTCACGAAATACTTGTGTCAAGTATCAACAAGTCAGACATGGACCTTCGTAAGATATTCTACCAGAACATTGTTTTGAGCGGCGGCAGTACCCTTTTCAAAGGTTTCGGTGATCGTCTACTGAATGAGGTAAAGAAAATTGCTTCAAAAGACCTCAAAATTCGCATCAGTGCTCCCCAAGAGCGTCTTTATTCGACTTGGATTGGTGGCTCCATTTTGGCCAGTCTCGAGTCCTTCAAACGAATGTGGATCTCTAGAAAAGAATACGACGAAGAAGGTATTCGAGTTGTCCACAAGAAGACCTTCTAGAAAGGGTGGACTATTTATTTTCTTAAGTTCTTTAAATCAATCATTTTATATAGTTATCCTAAAAATAAGTCTTTTGTTTTAATTATATGTGGATTCCTGTATGTAATTAATAAAAAAAAATAACTAAAACTAAATTGTAAGCTTGGCAAATCATCATTGTTTGATTTGGAATGATTTGAGTGATACATCAGCTGGGAAGGTGGCAAGTTTGAGCTGTGACTCGACAGAGGGCAATGGTGGTGTTTTTTTTTGTTTTCAATGTATTGTGATTGGCCTGTTAGTGAATGTGTTGGTTAGGGCTTGTTGATTGCTGCTTTGCGATTGATTGATCGTGATCATGCGGCGTCGTGGCCTCGGAGTCGGGGCGATCCACCGTCAGAAGGAGACCGAAGCCAAGTACAAGGAGAAGAGTGCCAGCATTGGTAAGGAGCAGCTGGAGAAGCTATCACGTCAGATGGAAGTGTTTCGCGACAAGCTGCAGGACTTTGCTGTCAAACACAAGAAGGACATCAAGAAGGATGCCAACTTTCGTCGAGCTTTCCAAAAAATGTGCGCCAATTTAGGCGTGGATCCTTTGTACTCGAGCACTAATATGTGGACCAAGATGCTCGGTGTGGGCAACATCTACTATGAGCTAGCCATTCAGGTGATTGAAATTTGCATGGCACTCAACCATCGCACCGGTGGTGTGATGCAGATAGATGAGGTCTACGAGAGACTGATCAAGTCGCGAAGTGCCACCTCCAAGTCAGATGCAGACATTTCCGTCGATGACGTGGTGAGAGCAATCGAGAAGATTTCGATTCTTGGAAGTGGCATCCAGTTGATCAAGTGCAAAAACACCTACATTGTGCAGTCATTGTCAAGCGAGTTGAATCTTGACCAAAATGAAGTAGTCAAGGTTGCTCAAGAATCGAAGGGAAACGTGAGTGTCAAGGTGCTCACTACCAAGCTTAATTGGCCTCGGACACGAGCGGAAAAAGCTTTGAACGATTTAATCAGGGATGGTATAGTGTGGCTGGATGAACCGGGTCCAAGACGGGACAAGCTTTACTGGTTTCCAGGTCTGTGCAAACTAAATTGATTCGGGTCGTGTAAATAAAACAATTGTGCAAAAACCAAAGATATGCAATTTAGTAATAGTAGGGGCAATATGATTTATTATTAAATAGAAAAGAGACATAAATTCAAAAACACTATAACAATTGGTAATAAAAACCAAATCTAAATGAACAAAATGTCTAAAAAAGATATAAAAATTATTTTTAAAAAAATTAAAAATGGAACATATAAAATAAGTTCTAAGAGGAAAAGAACTAAAATAGATTGTGAATGGGAAACGCACAGGAACAAGAGTCAGGATGATGATTGGATGTCGGCCCTCGGGGATGACTCAGGTTTTATCACAGAGTGCTCTCACCGACCAGCAGTCGGATTAAAGCTTGATGAGTCCCTTAGTGATATCAGAGTAGAGTTGCGAGTCAATTTTGACGTACTTGAAGTTTTTGGCGTCGAACATATACAAGGGATCACTCACTAAGTCGGGGTTGAAGCCTTGCTTCCGATAGGTTACTTTAGGCATCTTGTGAGTGGCGGTCAATTCTATTTGGTCAACAAGGCGAATGAAAACGGGAATCATGAAAATGGGAAGGCAGTTGCGCAACTGTTGTAATAACTCGTCGAGATTGAAAGAGCGGTTCTTGTCGAGGATGGCGGCCATGCCAGCTTTTCCCTCGCAGCCAGGTACTTCCACACCGTAGACAATGCAATCAGCTAGCTGCAGACTGTTGCTGATGATGGCCTCCACCTCCATGGTAGACACATTCTCACCCTTCCAGCGGTAAGTGTCGCCACAGCGGTCCTTGAAGAAAAGGTAGCCAAAACGGTCCATGGTGAGTAGATCACCCGAGGCGAAGGCACAGTCGCCTTTGCGGAAGACATTATGAATAATTTTTTTCTTGGTGGCTTCTTTACTGGCGTATCCATCGAAGGCTCGGGTCGGATCGTTTTCTATGATCTTGCCAACAAACTCGCCGGTCTCACCAGGTCTTACACGAATGCAGAGTCCATTTTTATCACGGATCGGTTCGCCAGTATTCTCATCCACCCGAACCAGGGTAGCTGGATAGAGGAATTGAGCAATTTGGGAAATGAAACCGCATGCACCTTCGGTGTTATCTACGTTAACTGTAATGAGCAAGAACCATTGATCAGTTGCGATAAGAAAGTATGATCGAGTTCACTTACTTATGTTGGCATTGCCCTCAGTGGAGCCATACAGCTCTCCAATCTGTCCAATGTTGAAACGAGTTGCGAAATCGCGCCAGATACTCGCTCTTAGTCCGTTGCCAAACATCAAGCGGACCGAGTGAGTCTGGTCATATGGGGACTTGGGTTGTGCCAACAGATAACGACAGATTTCGCCAATGTACTGGGCTACCTGTTTGTGTAAGAACAGTGAGATCTATTGAAACAACGAATTAGGAAGGACATACGGTGCACTTGTACTTGACACAATCCTTCCAAAAATTAGAAGCCGAGAACTTGTTTCTTATCGCCATGGTGTTGCCGAAAACAAGCGATTGACATACGCCAACGGTGCCACCCGCTAAGTGGTAGAGGGGAAGGCTGGTGTAGAGCACATCGCGACTCGTTATGTTTATCATGTACTTCACAGCAGCTCCCATCCAGATGAAGCGACTCTGTCGAATTATGGCAGCTTTCGGCAGTCCGGTAGTACCAGATGTGTAAATGTAGAGAAGACGATCTAATCAAACGAGCACACAAATCGTGTTGAGAACACGTGCTCAAAGCACATTGCTATGAAATTGGTTACCTCCAAAGTTGGTAGCATCGATACGTTCTTGCGGTGGTTCGACGGGCATTTTCTGAATCTGACTGTTTAGGTTTTGGTACTGGAAGCCATCAAGACCATGAAAAGTATCCAATTCATCGTGATCAAGCGTGTCGAAACAGTAGTATTTAATGGAATCACTTGATTTCATCATGGTCATGTAGATATCATTCACGGCTAAAAAAATGTTTGGTAAAATCGATAGCAAGGAAAAGGTCAATACTATCACAAACCAGGAAGCAGTTCGGAGCCAAAGATGATGGACTTGCAATTGACAACGGTGAAGGAGTGAACCAAGGTACTGCCGCGCTGGTTAGTATTGACTAGCGCGGAGATCAGACCCGCCTTTGCCAAACCCAGCCAAATAGCGACATACTCGGGACGGTTATCCATGAAAAGTGCTACCTGATCGCCCTTTTGGAAGCCTTGCTTGATAAAGTAATTGGCAACTTGATTCGAAAATTGATCCACCTGCTCAAAGGTCCATTTTTCATTGGCATAGTAGAAAAGCACTTTGTGAGGATGTGCGGCGGTAATTGATTGAAAAATCTTGGGTACCGATTGGTTCTTTCGTTTCAATCGATAAAGAAAAAATTGTGTACGTTTAAAGCGATACAAGCTCCTGCAAAACAAATATTCAACTCGATTAGTGTTGCTAATTACCGATCCGGTGAGAGCGTTCACTTTCAATGTCATGGCAGAGAGACTCGCCGACTTTGCTTATCGCTCATCGGCGCCCCACCACTCTAAAGGAAGAGTTGCGCTTCTGGCATTCGGGCAAGGTAAAGGGCAGTAAGAGTGCTTAACCCAAAGGTCAGTCTAGCTATCGATATGCCGGTGGATTGATCGAGACGACTTGGTGAGCAGTGCGGTAAAACAATGCCCTCTCACACTCACACTTGTAGTTAGCGCCGAGGCCTTCTCCTTGGTCATGGTGGCTATTTTGGCTACTTTACATCGAGTTCAGCGGCCAATGACGATACATTGGCGCCATTGGCAAGACTGCCTGTGGCGTACTAAGCACGCGACTTGGACATGCCAATGAACGGATTGATTGATTCGCAAAGGCGGTGGTCAATTCTGGCTCATGTACTATCGATATTCCATCAGTAACAAGGTGGGCTAGTGATGCCAAAAGCGTCACTGGCTGAACCTGGCGAAACAAGTGGTGTGACTGCGCCGCTGCCTGCGAGTGACCTTAAACTCAATCAACTTGAATGCACGGAGATAGTGGCAGCGATCTTACATCACATTCCAGTTATGGTTGCTCCTGTTCTGCTATTTTGAGGTGAGCATTCACGCATCCACTGATCACAAGTATAGAGCGTTCACAAAGAGACACCACTCTCACTACCACCGGTGGCATGATTTCAATGACATCATACTACCTTCCGATTTGGGTGCAGATGATACCCCACCAACTTTTGGAGCAAAAGCATGCATTGTAAACGACCTACGAAATCATCTAAAAACAAAGTGGGCGAGCGGCACACCTAACAAGTCGTATGCTAATTGTGAAGCATCTTCACAGGGTCGAGGACTCGAGGTTAATGAAATGTAAATGCGACAGATCGAACAATGCATGAGATCACTATTGTGTACTTTTTGCATCATATTCATCTGAACCCGAACTGGGTGTACTTACAAGGCATCGCGGTAGACTGTTTTGTAAACAACGTATAGCCACTCGTAGCCAGCACCAATGAGCAGGTAATGGAGTGCGAGAGCTACACTTCCGGCGAGCATATACAGTGGAGAGCAGTTGTAGAAGGTCAAGAGAGCGACCGAAATGAAAAGCCATTGGAACCAATGCTGGGGACGCTGTGACAGTTGTGACCATAACACTGGCCACACTGAAGATGATTTGAGATTGAGCTGCGACATGTTAGCATGGGAAAACTGCAAAACAATGTGCCGTTGTGGCTCACATCGATCGAGATGTCAATGTTAGAATTGACTTACGAAAACCAAAATGGTTTGAAGACTTGATCAATATTTCTTCTGTCAGTGAGATGTCACACTCCACCAACAACTTAGCCCCATTCGCTGAATGAGGCTCGAATAAATCTAATTTTCGACAGGCGTTATCAAGTGTGACGTGACTGTAGAGGATGGTAGTAAAGCGGGTGCGAAGGTTCAATGTTAAATAAGTAAAGTACTCAGTTGATGCCAATCAGATGGTTTGATCAAACAATGGCGCCACAAGTGGGTCGCGTGTGCCAATGGGAGGTGCGAGCCAAAGAGGTGGCAACTGGGACTATCTGGTACAGTGGTCGCTCTCACCGAGCGGTACTCGTGAATCTGGCAGCACCGAGAGGACTCGAAGGCGCGATAACGGTAGACCACCCGTGGTAATGCTGGGTGCTTCTCTGCTGATACTCAACTGCTGTCGGAGGATGTTGCACTCTTCACCAGAGTGTTCGCACGAGCTGGCCAAAATATCGCGTGCGCTTTTGCCGGCTAGCAATGTTGCCACTGTCTTTGATCAATTTGGAATGCTTTCACTTAAAACTGCTAATAATAAAGCGCTGAATGGTGGGCGCAAGAGGCGGTGGTAGTGCAATCCAGCTTGAGGGGAAGCTAGCACTGCGAGATGCGCGCACTTGACACTAGGAGAGACAGTTTCGAAAATTAGAGCCAGTCTCGTTTCAGCAACCTGCCTCGAGGTGGCTCGCTTCTCTTGAGCTCCACAGCACTTGTTGGTGTCCCCGCCACAACCGAGAACTGTGCAGACTGCGCCAGTGGTGGCGTGGAGAGACTCTGTTGGGGGATGCGATACACCAATGGCCAGTATCGATGTGCCGACGGCCAGCATCAGTAGACATGACGCGCCACCTCAGTGGCGATCGCGCGCATGGACCTTCGATCAACAACGCGTGCCCACTAGCGATGCTTTTCGCCCGATTGGTCACCGATGCCGATTGTCTCCCCTCACCAGGGCTCCAACTGCTTCTTCCTTTTGGCAGCTTCCCATCTCCATGATTCATTTCACTAACACTAACATTGACTAATATTTATTATCACAACGAAACAAGAGAGGGAGAGAGAGAGGTGATAGGAACAACAAAACGGGTGAATCGATTCGCCTCGGAGCGACCAGTCTAAAGGTCATCGTTGCCATCTAACTTTCACTGAAATCTAAACTGGTTAGCCTCTTAAGACGGAACGTACTTCTGTTTACGCCAATCAGCTTATAATGAGTTAAATCTTCAATAATCAATAATTATATACATCATATCATATAATCATCATCATATCATCAATATAATATAATGTTATAATATAATAATAATACATATATAAGATGAAAGAGAAAGGATTGCTTGTGCGCTCGTACTGGAATGACTAGAATCGGACTGACTGGAATCGGTGAAGCTTTGACGCGAGTGAATCACATTGCGAGGGAAAAGAACCGAGGGTGGTGATTGGTGGTCTCTGGTGACCAGTGTGGTCAGTGCAGTGTCTCGAGGATATTCACTCGGCCAGTCTGGTGCTAGCTATCATGCTCGGTGTGGAATCAGGCCAACTCGTGCTGCAATAGTGGGACACGTGCGGGCAGGGTGGCAATAGTGGCATAGGCACAGTCAGTGAGTCTGTGATTGTACTACCGTAGGGCAAGCACCACTCGCCACTTCTGCCTGGTGCGCTTCCTCTTCTGTCCTCCCTAGCAAGCTCACTAGTGCCACTCATTGTCTTATCCACTCCACTCTCACACCTCGTGCTTCTTCAATCTCACACCACCACCGTCCGAGCTTCCTCTAACTCGCAGTTCATCGGCTCATTTCATCTCATCCTCACCCTTTCATCAAGAATGGACAAATCATCCACCCTCTCGAAAGATGCCTTCCAAGAAGCGCTGCAGCGAGCCAGACAGGTGGGTGTTAGATTCACTTTCTCATGCTAGTACCGTGTTGCTCACGATTACATTTCTTTATTTAGCTGGCTGCTCGCATCTCCCAACCAGGATCGGCTGGAGTAAAAAGGCCACTCGAAGAAGGTATGTTATTCTCTACATCAGACACATAAATAGTTGCATTTTATAATTCAAAAAAGAAAACATTAGTCATTTTATTCATGGACTTGTTTTTGACTATAAGATGCGAAATAAATGTAAAGATTCGCTGACACCAACCTTGATTTTGCAATAGGTGGAGTTTGATAGTAGACTTTATGACAATTTCTCTTTTTTTATTACAGATGATCCAAATTCCCCCGAACCTAAAAGAATCGATTGTAAGTAGTAGCTGTTTGTATTTTGTCGTGGGTTTTAACCAAATTGCTGCGATAGCGATCGGTTCTCACCTGGCAGTTATGAAAGAAGGCCAAAAACCACAAAGAAATCAGTTATACCTTGATGGAGTGGTGTATAACGGAGAGAAAACACTCGACATGATGGTACCTGGCAACAAAGTTGGCATCATTATCGGCAAAGGAGGCGAGATGATTCGTACTCTACAGGTTTGCTTTTTGTTTAATTATTTTGTTTCTTACATAACATGCACTGATTTTAGGATCGAGCAAGCGTAAGGATGATTATTTTTCAAGATAGCACACAATCGAGTGATCAGGACAAACAAATGCGCATTATTGGAGCTCCTGAGAAGGTTGACTACGCTAAACAACTCGTGCAGGATTTGCTAGTGGAAAAGGATCTTGAAACGGCCGTAAGACAAAGAAATCCTTCTAAGATAAATTCTGCTCTAAACGAATATGGCTCATCTCGCATCACTTTCTACGAATATCCAGTACCACCCACTACGATTGGTTTGGTTATTGGCAAGGGTGGTGAAACTATTCGAAAGATTCAAGCTGAATCTGGCTGCAAGGTTCAATTTGATAGTAACAAAATTGACCAACAAGGAAACAAGATTTGCCAGTTTACGGGCACTCAAGACTCGGTTAACAAAGCAGTCGAATTGGTCAAAGAGATTGTCGATCAAGCCTCGGGTGGTACCACTGGCAACTTTGAAGAGGTCAGACTGGTTGTTCCTGCCTCTAGGACTGGTACAGTAATTGGACGAGGCGGGGAAAATATTAGAGCTTTAAAACAAGACTCGGGCTGTAATATTGAATTGGACAAGAATTTTAGATCGGACAATGATGAAAAATGTTTTATTATTCGTGGAACACCTGACAAGATCACTTATGCTCAACAACTGGTCACCGACAAAGTGGGTGGTCACGTTACTGTTCTCTCCAGCACAATCCAGTCGAATCCACTCTACAAGTAATGATTTGCTTTTGCCTATTGTCATTATATAAGATTCTATTGCAGATCTAGTCAATATCCGGGATATCAACTCTATGGTCAATCAACGGGTGTGCCTTCTTACTGGCCTGCGCAAACTGCTGCCGATAGTAAGTAGAAAGATACTTATTTTTTATAGTATTGCGCACAGTATTAGAGCCAAGTACATATACCCTTGGTACATGTGTATTTGGTGTCAAACTTGTGCAAGATTAGCAATTCACAAACTGATACTGCAGTACTAAATGCGGTACATGACTGTCATGTTTATTTCATGCCTGACTAAAAAATGGTTTGTGTCCCACACCAGCCACGACCAACCAGTCGCAGGACCAATACGCCATGTGGGCACAGTACTACGCACAGTATGCTGCATATTCACAACAAACAGCTACCCCTAGCACAACTTCTGTTGCCAGTGGGACCACTACAAACGGTACATCTACTAGCTCGCAACAAGATGGCGAAGCAATCTACAAACAATGGATCGACTACTACAAAGCTTGTAACATGACCAAAGAAGCAGAAGATATGGAGAAGAAACTCAAGGAATACATCAATGCAAAGAATGTATGTTTTTGTTATTTTATTTTGTTTAATTTTAAAACAATTATATTGTTTGTTTACAGGCGGTCGAACAAAATGAAAGTAAAAGTCAGAATGGCAAGGAGGACTAAGGATAACTTTGTTATTTGTTAAATGACTTTTTTTCTACTTGCCAAGGTAAATATGCTATTTTGCTCGGTGAGCTCTTTTTCTCTTCTGCTAGTGCTAATCATTGTGATCACTTGGTGTATTTAGTGTGAGTGCATTTTTCGAATGTGATTGACTTTTGATACTATTTGTGATGATTATTGCCTATTGAGTCATTTTTGACAGATTAACTTGAGTCACTGATCTAAGTCGGTCCTGCGCGGCTGACCAGTCGGCTTGTTGCCGTCGTGAGTATTATTTTTGATGTGATGCTGATTGATTGTATCTGACTGGTGGCGAGTTGACCAGCCGGATGACCCTTCTCTTTGATGTTGCTCTGATCACTGATTGATTGATTGACTCCACACTTTTCTAGGGCTCATAGATGCGTTCGAGGTCGAGCACACAGAGCCTTTGAGCTGTTATCCAGATGACGTAACTTTTTTTATTGTTTTTAATTGAATATTTTGATTGCTAATTTGACTGTTTCTTTGAGCTTGATATAGGCAAAAGTTTTTCCACTTTATAAATAGTTTTGATTTCTAGAGACAGCATCAAGCGTTTACAACTTAACTACAGCAATTGCTTGTTTTCTCCTTTTTACAGTTGATGCCATTTTGATGCCCATTGATGATGATTGCTCTCATTTATCCCTTCATTATTTATCTCTATATAAATTAATATAATGCAAAAAAAAGTATAGCACCGCTCATCCTGAATCAATTCCTCAATCCAATAGCTGTTCGAGGTACGTCGACATTATCTTCGTCGGTAAGCCTGCTTATGGATTTCATTTTTGTACTCTTTTATTTTTGACTATATATTTGAATGTATATATATAATAATACATATTTAAAAAAACAACAGGATAATAAATAATTTTTATAAAATAATACTGTTACAGCGCGAAAGTGCTTGGGCACCTTTTGATGGCTAGAATGAGATGACATGTGATGAGATTCAACAAGTGTGAGTGTATGAATGAGCGTTAATAAGAGATTAGCCTTTGGCTAGCCACACCTTTCCCAGCGCTATTACTGGGTACTCGATGAGAAGTGCTACCAACAAGGATACGAAGTAAGTGATGCACACGTTGCTAAGGGTGAAGTAAAACTGTATCGAGAACGAAAGTGACCGTTAGAGAGAGAGAGAGAGGTGTACTGGGCAGCTAGATCACTTACGATTAGGTAGAACGAGTAGTCGAAAGTCTGTTGTCGTGTGCCACAGAATAGAGCGATGATGAGTGGGTGCACGAGGTAGGCGCAATAGGTTAGTCGGCTGAAGGGAACCCAGGCTCGCAACGAGAGAAATTTGTTGAGAAAACCACCGTGGTGATGCATTGAAACAAAGGTGATCCACGATAGACCCAACGCCCAGAGGACGCGCGAAGTTGCACTGTAAAGTGCGGCCACTTGTGTGTTGGGTAGATGGCCTTGATTGGCGGGCAACATTGCTAGCAATATACCTAGTGTTGATACCAATGTGAACGTCCAACCAGCTACCAGGTAAGACTGACAAAGGAAGAAAGTTATTCAAAAAGAATAATTTTGTAGGTTTCGTATACCTTGGGAATCTTAAAGTTGTTTCGTGTGTGAAGCATTACATATGACAACATGATTCCCACCAGATAAGGCCCGATTCGGCAGTAAGGCTTGATGTAAATGTTTTGGTAGTAAGAATTAATTCTATCTAAAGGTCTAAGCAGGGTGTTAGTGAGGGAGCACAGTGGTGTTATTAATTACTTACACAAGATCATTAAAGTAAGGCACCGCTGGGTAATCGTTGATGATGGTGAGTGTCCAGGTGAGTGCAACTGAAGCCATCAAGAGCAGTGTGCAAAGAGAGAATCCTAGGGTTGGCTTGCGATGCAGAAGGACCACCAGCAGGGGTGAGACCAGGAAGAGCTGTGTGTCTACCGCCGAGTACCACGAGTGACTGAGACACTACGGGTCAAGTTTACTAGTGAGCAAGCTTGCCAAAACAATGTTTGAATTTTGAACCGTCTTACCATGTTGTCCGTGTCGACAAAGTTGTGCAGGTAAAAAAGATTGACCCACCAATTCTTGCGACACCATAGGTCAAACATGACGGTAGAGTTAGTCCACTCTGGTCCGTTGCCGAAGTAGCGCAAAACAATGGCGCCGAAGCCAATCACCAGCATCATGGTGGGAGTCATGCGAATGTAGCGGTTCAGGTAGAACACTGACCAGTTCTGTCTGCTGCCATTCACCTCGAGGCGTTTGAGCAAGAGATGCGCAACAAGGTAGCCACTGTGGAGGTGCGAGAGAAAAAAGGCGCGTTAGCACGACTGAGTCAGCGAGCGATGGCACCGCGTCGCGTGCACATGGTGGCCAATGCTTTCTCACTGCGCGCTTCCATATCGTACCTGATGAAGAAGAAACAATCCACCGAGAATGTGCCGTTGAGCAATGGCTGACTGAGCACATTACGCGAGATATGTCGCACGTCTTGTGGATTATCTACCGGGATAGATCAGAGGTGATTGGAGTTGGTGAGCAATGATGTCATAGCTACTCACTGAAGTTCATCCATTGCGACGAGAAGGAGACTGAGTGCATGAAGATGATCCATAGCATGGCGAAGAATTTAATACCGTGGAAGACTGAGAGTGCATCTCCGCTTGAATCAACGTGGAAGATCTTGTGGAGGTTGCGCTTGAGAGAGAACGCCAACAGGCTCTGCTTGACAATAGACACGATCTCTGGCTTATGCTCCACGATTTTAGTGCTCAGCACGAGGTCACTTTGAGAGTAGGTACGGTGAAAACAAAGTTGTTCGTAGAAGGTGGCAATGAGAATCAACACCAGTAGTAATCCGCAGAGTCCACTGTATGAAATGAGAGAGAAAGTGAATTCAATAGTCAAAGCTGGCGCGCGAGGCAACCACGCGGGTGGCACGCGGACTTACCCGAACACACTCAAGGACAGTAGGTCAACGTTCTGGCTAGGGGCACTATCTCTCTCCATGCACTCGGACACGCGAACAGTGAGACTGGGGCTAAACATGCGGCTAACTGTACAGAGACAGAACATAACACAGGATTAGCACGCTATTTCAAGTCAGCGGGAAACAAATCACTCACATTTGTCCACCAACGTATAGACGTCATGGTTCATGCATGTAGACGGCAGGCAAACGCCCAACTTGATCAGCCTGTTAGCGTATAGTGAGGAAGAGATGCCAGAGATATTCTTGATGGATAAACATTTTCAGGTTAGGACTATAAAAATGGACTTTTTCACCAAATTACCGAAAGAATATGGGAGAAGTTGGATGGAAGTTCAATGTGCGTGATACAATATTTGCCAGAGAAATGTGCACTGCTTGTGGCTACGCACTCTTCGTAACGACCAAGGTAAGATAGTCGGCCTTCAAGGATTCCACTAGTGGGTCGACCAATAGAGTCAACCACTAAAGTAATAGAAAATCAGTCAAATAATGTTGTTAAAATGGAACTTGTGGCGGTGTGCATTGACAAACTTTTAATTCATGTCGTTAGCAAGCAATTGATAGGCCACGAGAGCTTGTAACTGAATGCTAAGAAATGTGTCACGTGATTTTCAAAGCAACACAATACGCACATAAACCAATTAGAGATGTGATTGGAAGTGTATTTGAAAAGAAAAGCTATGAAGAGGTGCCAATGGTGTACGCGCTCGCGCGATACGGTTGCGTCAGGTCAACATAGGTTAATTGGTACTGCAGCGACGAGGTCTGGCCATCCGGCATGGACCTTTGTTGAAAGTGAAAGTGCACTGGCCACACTGAGCGAAGTGAGGTCGCACTCTCGGTCATTCTCATTGCAAGACCGCCTAATTGATAGCTATAGTTTGGGTATGCTCGTATTACCTGGCAAAATTCGATTGGAACCTCGCTGTATGGGGCCCCGAAGGCGACCGGACTAAATTAAAATGGTCAATGGTAGTGTTGGTATGGCGCGCACCACCGCCAAGAATGATCGCGAAGCCGCTCGCGCGCATTCTGTCCGACTGACTCGGTCGATCGACTGGAGTGTCTTGGTCATCGACCTTTTTCTCAGAACAGAAGAAACGACCGGCGGCCGACCGACCCACCGATCGGCGGCCATTGCTCACTGCCCTCACTCCCAATTAGCCCCTCGTGCCATTGTCGCGCCTCTCCTCAGCTCATGCACAGTTCTTTCACTTGATGCCGCAACCCACCGGCGCGTCGCCCCCCACCGCCTGAATCATCGTTTTCTCTATCTCTCACTTTCTCTCACTCACTTTCTTTCTCGCGTTTTCATTTCTTAGTAATTCCAGTCGATTCGTAACGATCGAACGGACAGGTACTGGCGCGAAACTGTGTCAATACCCTGTCAGATGAATGACTGGTGGCTCTTGGGCACGCTGCTCGCCGATGGCAGTCAGACACGAACTTCTGCCATGCACTTCGAGCAGACCGTCGCCGCCGCATCCACTTGACGTTCAGACAACGTTTCGAGCTGCAATGGACCATGCCGAGTTCTATAGGCTTGCATGCCACTTGTTGCGCGCCAAAACCACCACCACTTGCGTTACCTGTTCAGCTCGAACAGAGGATGCTCATGATGACACCCACTAGCAATTATATTCGGCGACATTGAAAGTTTGGTTCGAGGACGAAAACAAGAACAAAAATCTTTTTGATTTCACCAGAGGTAGGCAAAGAATAGAGAGAGAGAGAAAGAGAGAGAAAGGAAGGAAGGAAGAAAAAGAAAGATGCATTTGCATTTAAATGCCAATTGATTTTTGTTTTTATTAATTGAATATTTTTGCTTGTTGGCACGGAAAGGTGTTGTGTGGCTAAGATGGGCAGAGTTAGATTGCAGGCAACAAAACGAACGGGGTTTGTACGGCACGCGACAATGCACCGGTGCGATAGGAGTGGGCGCGTGACCACACCGGCACTCATCAACATGGTCACTTTGGCTGCCGATCGACAGCCCCAGCTACGCCTCTTGGTTTGGCGCATTACTCAGTAATTGCGGGGTAGAGCCACACGTGAGCTGAGAATAACAGCGTTAACCACCGAAATGGTTCACTCTTTCACCAACACTTGACCGCACTTCAACTACTTGCGGTGGTGCGAACATTTTAAATTGAAATCACTTTGTTATTGCAATAACCGTCAAACGTCAACAAAGGATTGCAATAGCGTGATGTCAATGCTCCCATCCAATTCTTTGGCTATACTATTCTCTTCTACAATAAAGTAATTCGAAACTAGAGCTCATAAACTATTGATTTTAAAAATGTTGTCGACATAAATTATTTTAAAGTTATCAATAAAATAAAAAATCAAATGACAGATGGGTAAATGTGGAAAACAAGTGGTGGTATCCAGAACAAGCAGTTCGGTGAAACAATGTTACGAGTGTACATTACTGATCTACTACCTGAAGCAGGTATCTGTGTCATTACCAACATGCACCAATGACATTGGCCAGGCAACTATGTGGAAAATGTATGGTTGCTAGCGGGTGTGCGAGGTGGCTTGGCGGAATCGATCGATCTGATTGAGAGCTAATTGGCACTGTGGCGTGGGACCTCTTGGCCCGGTGTTGCTTGGTCACTATAGCTGAGAGGCACTACTGCTCACACAACATGCACTCGATTCATTAGGGCTCGGATTCTTTCTTTGTCTTTGACTAGTTCACCGCTTCCGAACGCCTTCCAAGATTGCCATTTATCATGCTAGGTCCGGCACCTAAACAATGGCACTTGAGTTTGAAATTGAACTTTCTCAGTTCGACCTTCGCTGCTTGGTTATGACAGTTGAGTTGTTAAATTTTATTTGCACAACCCATGTCATGAATGAGTGCAGCACCGAGAACAAGACAGGCGAACCGAAAGGCAAACAATCGCCCTGCCAACTGGGACCTGGTCGTGATTGGTCGGTTGGTGGGGACTCTATTGGTCACTGACTTTGCTTGTCGGTTCCATTGCCCGCTTCTAGTCATAAAAGGGTTGACACGCCCAAACGAGACAGCGCCTTTGATCTATCCAGTTGTCCGCGTCAATGTCACCCAGAAGGGTGCCAACGCAATCAGAGAGCGATGCTGAAGCCAGGTAAAGTCAAGTACCCAAGTGGCCAGCTATTACGCGTTTGCCGCCACCTGTTATTGCAGCCATTCAAAAACGATTAGCGCGCTTTTCTGTGACACTTACTTTTGTTCGCATAAAACTGTCCTAGTCGAGCATCGTGCACTAGCTCTTGGAGCGAATTGCGACAAGCGTTAGTTTGGTTCCATGCTGTCTGGTTGGCATCCACTTGTGAAAGCTGATCAAAAACGGACAAAATCTGGTGCGTGTGCTGGAACCATACTTGACTCAGATTGAGATTAGCACATAGCGTGGGTGGCACGAAAAGAAGAGTGGAAGTGGCGAACATTGTCAGCATGAACCAGTTCCGGCTTGATCCATCACGTGAACTTTGAAAATTTCGGAAAGACCGATCGATGAACATGGTGGATGGAAGGCGCGTGCCACTGTGTTAGGTACTTGTTGCGAGCTTCGACGTCGCTCTCGGTGTTGTCGGTGCGACCGAACAAGTGAAAGTAATTTGAAAGAATGGACGTAAAGGAATTAAATAGACACCACACCGAAGAGCGAGCGCGCGCTCGAGCCAGAGAGCGAGAGTGAGCGAAGCTGGCTGCACTGGCGCACTATGACAGGCACATGTCGCGCGCGCTCCACTGCCCCACGGCTTCCACTCTCCACCTTGCCCGTGACGATCCATTCCAACTATCTTCCATATCCCATACGCGTTTTTGCCACCAACAAACCAAACTGGTATCAAGTCTATCATCTATCTTATCTTCTATTGATTGGGGTAACAAAAAATTTAAAATCTTACGTTTAAAAATGACGGATTTCGAAAACCATAAGCAGGCCCATTGACCGATGGCGTTTGCTCAGCAGTCTAAACTGCTATAACCAAGCAAAATTAGAAAAAATTTTTGCACTAAAATGAAACACAACCTATGCTCAACACGTATCACTTACCGGCAGTAAGTTACCGCACGCATTAACTCACTCAGATCTTTGCGCCAAAGTCATCATCAAAGTGATTCGGTGGACAGAATGGTCTCGCCACACCTTTGCCGCCTTTTTCTACCTCATTTCGGCCATCAAAGCTCTTTCTACGAGCTTGCTTTTATGAAACATATGGCTAAACTAAACCCTAGAACTTACCAAATAAATTTTGCAATTTTCCATTTTTTATACCAAAAATTGCAAATATGTCATCAATCATTGAAACCGTTTGCAGATTTAAAGTTGTGCCACAAACAATTCAACTATTCGTTTGAGATAACATAAATTTGATGATTGGTTATGCATCTATACAAAAATGACAATCGATGAAAAATTAGACACATCTGCGATTCGAATGAATAACATACTATGTCATTTTTGCAAAATTCGCTCCCCATTTGTTCTCATAGTGATAATATGA